>BPLQ01000380.1:0-65826 GCA_021605075.1 Caerostris darwini | reverse complement strand
TTTCAGCAATAACTATTTTTAATAAAAATTGAAGATGATTAATCATCCATTTCTAATATTTTATTATCTACTATCAAGTCACTTAAGTCCATCTGTGAAAATAATGAGTATTAGAAACTGTATAAGTTAAATTTTAAATACAAATACTACAAAATCCACTAACACATTTTGTACAAAATTAAATATTTTTTAAGTTTGTATTCATGGGCCTGAATGGCCGAGTGGCTAGCGCTCGGTACCACAGGTTTCGGGTTCGAGTCACAGTGGTGCCATGGATGTTTGTAGTGGTTCGGAATCCACTTTAAACAGTAGGTCTCGGTCTAACAGGATCGTTGCGGGGAGTAGTGTTACTCCGTGTTCGTGGCTTATCTTCAAGCTACACGCACCTCCTGGGTAGTGCTAAGTGAGTAACGTCGGTGCAGTGCTTGCTTTAAGGCATCAAAGACAACTGTCTAAGTGTTTGCCAACTGTATTAGAACGAAAAAAAAAAACTTGTATACATTATATGACCAGCGCTCGATGACACAGGTTTCGGGTTCGAGTCCGGTGGTGACATGGATGTTTGTTATGGTTCTGAATCCACTTTCAACCGTAGGTCCCGGTCTAATATGACAGTAGAGCGTAGGTCTGACAACACTACCCCGTTAAAAGAAAAATCATCTAATGTTTCGAAATCTGTCAGCAGGCAGACAGCATTGGCCCACCATGGGGCTGTTGTGCCACTGATAATGATGATAGTAATAAATTATATACAAAACTAGAGTATTCATCTAATTGAAAGAGTAGAATATAAAATTATTCAGTATTTTTATGTACAGTATTTCAATTGATGTAAAAATAAACTGCAATTGTACAGGAAAAACCGAAGAGCACTGAACGGAAAAGCCGTTCGGGGATAACAGGGCAATGCTTGCTGAGCTTGCAATGCCCGATTAAGTGATCAGCAATGGCTGGATTTTATTAATTAATATTTTTTTTCTTTGGGTGTTTGCCGAAATTTAAATCATTTTGGATTTTGTTTTGCATTAATTTATGTTTAATTAGACTGGAGTTTTATTTTTTTTTTATTTTTGTCAGATTTAAATTGTGCATGAGTTTTCATGAACTGAAAATTTTATTTATTTTTAACTTCTGAGATGTTCTGAAAAAAAATTAGCAAATATTCTTTTTAAAAATAAATCAAGTAATACTACAACTGTAGTACATTAATGTAAAAATTATGTATAGAATAGTGCCGTAAGTATATTAAGCATATTTTTTATAGCTTGTATTATAATGATGATATTAATATAAAAGTTATGTAAAGAATGGAGAGAGATTTTCTTCCGATAATTTGGCTGTCTCCCACTTTACACTTCTCACAGTTTCTCGCCAAGAAGGGTTTTTTCTTCCCCTGTCCCAATGGGGTGGGAAACGTGATTTTACGACCTTCGTTAGATTTGGGAAGATACGGGGGACGGAGGAAAAGAAATAAAAAAGAAAAGACCTAAAACCCTCTTCCTTCTTTGGCCTTGAGGTGGGAACAAAAATCCAAAGTGCTGACGTAACGCTATAGCACAGAAAACGAAGGAATTTGAAAACAGCCGTAAAAAGCGTTATTTTGAATTTTAAAAAAAGATGATCAAATAATTATTTAAAATTTCACCAAGAATAGCTTAACTAATTCTTTTTTTTTATTTATCGTACTTACCCCTATAGTTAATTCTTTTTTTTTTATGTAACTTACAGTACATTTTTAAAAAAATATTTTATTTATGTTTTTTATTGTGTAAGGAACAAATTACGTACTAACAGGCTTATGAGTTTTTTGGAATCATTTACTAAAAATATTTGCTGATTGCGTATTAATCGAAATTTATTAATTCTCTTTAAATGTAAAAAAGTATTTTATTTGTTTGTTGGTGAGGATTTTGACATGAATTGGACAAATCCACATATTTTTGATGTTAATTAAACGAAAAATATTCTTTTCCACGATAATTTTACTTTTTTCAAAGAACTTTAACTTCATTAACAATGTTACACTGAATAGTTTAATTATAATGAAAACATTCAGAGAAACTTTCGAAATATATTATGAAAAAGAATCATTAATTTTTTTTTTATTATTATTCTAATGTTGTATAGTATATTTGAATTAAAGCGATAGGGTTTATAAAATTAAGTGATCTTTTTTTTTTTTTTTTTTTTTTTTTTTTTTTTTTTTTTTTTTTTTTTTTTTTTTGTTACAGTAAGCTTTTAATTTGTTTAAATGTTATAAATTACATGCTCATTAGTTACTTTTTTTGCAAGCTTCATTTGTATATGAATAATTATGAAACGTATTTTTAAAATAAACTTTTAACAAGGTGACAGCGGAAATTATATATATATATAGGAAACAATATCTGCTAAGAATACGCGATAGACAGACGGATTGCTTTATATAGATTGAAACCGATTTTAGTGCTATTTCATGATTAATTTTTTCAAGTCGCATTACAAAATTTTAAATTATAATTCAATGAAATTACTTAACAAATTTATATTTTATGATTATTTTTATAAATTATAAAGAGAAAAGAAACATTTTCTTATAATTATTTAATATTAGCAAACATCTGTATTTTATTCATAAAAATGCAAGAGAATTTCAAATCAAATGTAAACCTTTTTTCAGTAAAAATGCTCCACGTTCACCCTTTAATATTATACTATTTTATTTACAATTTGAAGTTATTTGCAAGATAAACTTATTCTAGTTTTCATTCAATTGTAGCCATTTAAATAGTAAACATTTATTTAATTTTCTATAGTTTAACAGGTACAAATATATTTCCTATTGTATTAAAAATTAGAAAATTCTATTTTATGAATCATCTCTATAAAATCATTACTCCATAAAAGTTGGTCTTTATTCTTCTCAATTTTGTTAACATGCTTTATAAAAAAAAAAAAAAAAAATCTCGCGAATGCACTATGTCAATGTGATCCAATACTATTGCTATGCATACTGTTACAGTCTTTATTCTTCTCAATTTTGTTAACATGCTTTATAAAACAAAAACAAAAAAAATCTCGCAAATGCGCTATATCAATGTGATCCAATACTATTGCTATGCATACTGTTACAGTCTTTATTCTTCTCAATTTTGTTAACATGCTTTATAAAAAATAAAAAAATCTCGCAAATGCGCTATATCAATATGATCCAATACTATTGCTATGCATACTGTTACAGTCTTTATTCTTCTCAATTTTGTTAACATGCTTTATAAAACAAACAAAAAATCTCGCAAATGCGCTATATCAATGTGATCCAATACTATTGCTATGCATACTGATACAGACTTTATTCTTCTCAATTTTGTTAACATGCTTTATAAAACAAAAAAAAATCTCGCGAATGCACTATGTCAATGTGATCCAATACTATTGCTATGCATACTGTTACAGTCTTTATTCTTCTCAATTTTGTTAACATGCTTTATAAAACAAAAAATATATCTCGCAAATGCGCTATATCCATGTGATTCAATACTATTGCTATGCATACTGTTACAGTCTTTATTCTTCTCAATTTTGTTAACATGCTTTATAAAACAAACAAAAAATCTCGCAAATGCGCTATATCAATGTGATCCAATACTATTGCTATGCATACTGTTACAGTCTTTATTCTTCTCAATTTTGTTAACATGCTTTATAAAACAAAAAAAAAAATCTCGCAAATGCGCTATATCAATGTGATCCAATACTATTGCTATGCATACTGATACAGTCTTTATTCTTCTCAATTTTGTTAACATGCTTTATAAAACAAAAAAAAATCTCGCGAATGCACTATGTCAATGTGATCCAATACTATTGCTATGCATACTGTTACAGTCTTTATTCTTCTCAATTTTGTTAACATGCTTTATAAAAAAAAAAAAAATCTCGCAAATGCGCTATATCAATGTGATCCAATACTATTGCTATGCATACTGTTACAGACTTTATTCTTCTCAATTTTGTTAACATGCTTTATAAAACAAAAACAAAATCTCGCGAATGCACTATGTGAATGTGATCCAATACTATTGCTATGCATACTGTTACAGTCTTTATTCTTCTCAATTTTGTTAACATGCTTTATAAAAAAAAAAAAAAAAAAATCTCGCAAATGCCCTATATCAATGTGAAACAATACTATTGCTATGCATACTGTTACAGTCTTTATTCTTCTCAATTTTGTTAACATGCTTTATAAAACAAAAACAAAATCTCGCGAATGCACTATGTGAATGTGATCCAATACTATTGCTATGCATACTGTTACACTCTTTATTCTTCTCAATTTTGTTAACATGCTTTATAAAACAAAAAAAAATCTCGCGAATGCACTATGTCAATGTGATCCAATACTATTGCTATGCATACTGTTACAGTCTTTATTCTTCTCAATTTTGTTAACATGCTTTATAAAACAAAAACAAAAATCTCGCGAATGCACTATGTCAATGTGATCCAATACTATTGCTATGCATACTGTTACAGTCTTTATTCTTCTCAATTTTGTTAACATGCTTTATAAAACAAAAAAAAAAATCTCGCAAATGCGCTATATCAATGTGATCCAATACTATTGCTATGCATACTGTTACAGTCTTTATTCTTCTCAATTTTGTTAACATGCTTTATTAAAAAAAAAAATCTCGCAAATGCGCTATATAAATGTGATACAATACTATTGCTACGCATACTGTTACAGTCTTTATTCTTCTCAATTTTGTTAACATGCTTTATAAAACAAAAAAAAAAAATCTCGCAAATGCGCTATATCAATGTGATCCAATACTATTGCTATGCATACTGTAACAGTCTTTATTCTTCTCAATTTTGTTAACATGCTTTATAAAACAAAAAAAAAAAAATCGCGAATGCACTATGTCAATGTGATCCAATACTATTGCTATGCATACTGTTACAGTCTTTATTCTTCTCAATTTTGTTAACTTGCTTTATAAAACAAAAACAAAATCTCGCGAATGCACTATGTCAATGTGATCCAATACTATTGCTATGCATACTGTTACAGTCTTTATTCTTCTCAATTTTGTTAACATGCTTTATAAAACAAAAAAAAAATCTCGCAAATGCGCTATATCAATGTGATCCAGTAGTATTGCTATGCATACTGTTACAGTCTTTATTCTTCTCAATTTTGTTAACATGCTTTATAAAACAAAAATAAAATCTCGCAAATGCGCTATATCGATGTGATCCAATACTATTGCTATGCATACTGTTACAGTCTTTATTCTTCTCAATTTTGTTAACATGCTTTATAAAACAAAAACAAAAAAATCTCGCAAATGCGCTATATCAATGTGATCCAATACTATTGCTATGCATACTGTTACATTCTTTATTCTTCTCAATTTTGTTAACATGCTTTATAAAACAAAAAAAAAAATCTCGCGATTGCGCTATATCAATGTGATCCAATACTATTGCTATGCATAATGTTACAGTCTTTATTCTTCTCAATTTTGTTAACATGCTTTATAAAACAAAAACAAAAAAATCTCGCAAATGCGCTATATCAATGTGATCCAATACTATTGCTATGCATAGTGTTACAGTCTTTATTCTTCTCAATTTTGTTAACATGCTTTATAAAACAAAAAAATCTCGCGAATGCACTATGTCAATGTGATCCAATACTATTGCTATGCATACTGTTACAGTCTTTATTCTTCTAAATTTTGTTAACATGCTTTATAAAACAAAAAAAAATCTCGCAAATGCGCTATATCAATGTGATCCAATACTATTGCTATGCATACTGTTACAGTCTTTATTCTTCTCAATTTTGTTAACATGCTTTATAAAACAAAAACAAAAAAATCTCGCAAATGCGCTATATGAATGTGATCCAATACTATTGCTATGCATACTGTTACAGTCTTTATTCTTCTCAATTTTGTTAACATGCTTTACAAAACAAAAAAAATCTCGCAAATGCGCTATATCAATGTGATCCAATACTATTGCTATGCATACTGTTACAGTCTTTATTCTTCTCAATTTTGTTAACATGCTTTATAAAACAAAAAAAAAAATCTCAAGTGAATGCACTATGTCAATGTGATCCAATACTATTGCTATGCATACTGTTACAGTCTTTATTCTTCTCAATTTTGTTAACATGCTTTATAAAACAAAAAAAAAAATCTCGCGAATGCACTATGTCAATGTGATCCAATACTATTGCTATGCATACTGTTACAGTCTTTATTCTTCTCAATTTTGTTAACATGCTTTATAAAACAAAAAAATCTCGCAAATGCGCTATATCAATGTGATCCAATACTATTGCTATGCATACTGTTACAGTCTTTATTCTACTCAATTTTGTTAACATGCTTTATTAAAAAAAAATCTCGCAAATGCGCTATATCAATGTGATCCAATACTATTGCTATGCATACTGTTACAGTCTTTATACTTCTCAATTTTGTTAACATGCTTTATAAAACAAAAACAAAAAAATCTCGCAAATGCGCTATATCAATGTGATCCAATACTATTGCTATGCATACTGTTACAGTCTTTATTCTTCTCAATTTTGTTAACATGCTTTATAAAACAAAAAAAAATCTCGCGAATGCGCTATATCAATGTGATCCAATACTATTGCTATGCATACTGTTACAGTCTTTATTCTTCTCAATTTTGTTAACATGCTTTATAAAACAAAACAAAAAATTTCGCAAATGCGCTATATCAATGTGATCCAATACTATTGCTATGCATAGTGTTACAGTCTTTATTCTTCTCAATTTTGTTAACATGCTTTATAAAACAAAAAAAAAAAAAATCTCGCGAATGAACTATGTCAATGTGATCCAATACTATTGCTATGCATACTGTTACAGTCTTTATTCTTCTAAATTTTGTTAACATGCTTTATAAAACAAAAAAATAATCTCGCGAATGCTCTATTTCAATGTGATCCAATACTATTGCTATGCATACTGTTACAGTCTTTATTCTTCTCAATTTTGTTAACATGCTTTATAAAACAAAACAAAAAAATCTCGCAAATGCACTATGTCAATGTGATCCAATACTATTGCTATGCATACTGTTACAGTCTTTATTCTTCTCAATTTTGTTAACATGCTTTATAAAACAAAAAAAAAATCTCGCGAATGCGCTATATCAATGTGATCCAATACTATTGCTATGCATACTGTTACAGTCTTTATTCTTCTCAATTTTGTTAACATGCTTTATAAAACAAAACAAAAATTTCGCAAATGCGCTATATCAATGTGATCCAATACTATTGCTATGCCTAGTGTTACAGTCTTTATTCTTCTCAATTTTGTTAACATGCTTTATAAAAAAAAAAAAAAATCTCGCGAATGCACTATGTCAATGTGATCCAATACTATTGCTATGCATACTGTTACAGTCTTTATTCTTCTAAATTTTGTTAACATGCTTTATAAAAACAAAAAAATAATCTCGCGAATGCTCTATTTCAATGTGATCCAATACTATTGCTATGCATACTGTTACAGTCTTTATTCTTCTCAATTTTGTTAACATGCTTTATAAAAAAAAAAAAAAAAAAATCTCGCAAATGCGCTATATCAATGTGATCCAATACTATTGCTATGCATACTGTTACAGTCTTTATTCTTCTCAATTTTGTTAACATGCTTTATAAAACAAAAACAAAATCTCGCGAATGCACTATGTGAATGTGATCCAATACTATTGCTATGCATACTGTTACAGTCTTTATTCTTCTCAATTTTGTTAACATGCTTTAAAAAAAAAAAAAAATCTCGCAAATGCCCTATATCAATGTGATCCAATACTATTGCTATGCATACTGTTACAGTCTTTATTCTTCTCAATTTTGTTAACATGTGCTTTATAAAACAAAAACAAAATCTCGCGAATGCACTATGTGAATGTGATCCAATACTATAGCTATGCATACTGTTACAGTCTTTATTCTTCTCAATTTTGATAACATGCTTTATAAAACAAAAAAATCTCGCAAATCCGCTATATCAATGTGATCCAATACTATTGCTATGCATACTGTTACAGTCTTTATTCTCAATTTTGTTAACATGCTTTATAAAACAAAAATAAAATCTCGCAAATGCGCTATATCAATGTGATCCAATACTATTGCTATGCATACTGTTACACTCTTTATTCTTCTCAATTTTGTTAACATGCTTTATAAAACAAAAAAAAAAATCTCGCGAATGCACTATGTCAATGTGATCCAATACTATTGCTATGCATACTGTTACAGTCTTTATTCTTCTCAATTTTGTTAACATGCTTTATAAAACAAAAACAAAAATCTCGCGAATGCACTATGTCAATGTGATCCAATACTATTGCTATGCATACTGTTACAGTCTTTATTCTTCTCAATTTTGTTAACATGGTTTATAAAACAAAAAAAAATCTCGCAAATGCGCTATATCAATCTGATCCAATACTATTGCTATGCATACTGTTACAGTCTTTATTCTTCTCAATTTTGTTAACATGCTTTATTAAAAAAAAAATCTCGCAAATGCGCTATATCAATGTGATCCAATACTATTGCTACGCATACTGTTACAGTCTTTATTCTTCTCAATTTTGTTAACATGCTTTATAAAACAAAAAAAAATCTCGCAAATGCGCTATATCAATGTGATCCAGTAGCATTGCTATGCATACTCTTACAGTCTTTATTCTTCTCAATTTTGTTAACATGCTTTATAAAACAAAAATAAAATCTCGCAAATGCGCTATATCAATGTGATCCAATACTATTGCTATGCATACTGTTACAGTCTTTATTCTTCTCAATTTTGTTAACATGCTTTATAAAACAAAAACAAAAAAATCTCGCAAATGCGCTATATCAATGTGATCCAATACTATTGCTATGCATACTGTTACATTCTTTATTCTTCTCAATTTTGTTAACATGCTTTATAAAACAAAACAAAAAATCTCGCGATTGCGCTATATCAATGTGATCCAATACTATTGCTATGCATACTGTTACAGTCTTTATTCTTCTCAATTTTGTTAACATGCTTTATAAAACAAAAAAAAAAATCTCGCGAATGCACTATGTCAATGTGATCCAATACTATTGCTATGCATACTGTTACAGTCTTTATTCTTCTAAATTTTGTTAACATGCTTTATAAAAAAAAAAAATCTCGCAAATGCGCTATATCAATGTGATCCAATACTATTGCTATGCATACTGTTACAGTCTTTATTCTTCTCAATTTTGTTAACATGGTTTATAAAACCAAAAAAAAAAATCTCGCAAATGCGCTATATGAATGTGATCCAATACTATTGCTATGCATACTGTTACAGTCTTTATTCTTCTCAATTTTGTTAACATGCTTTATAAAAAAAAAAAAAATCTCGCAAATGCGCTATATCAATGTGATCCAATACTATTGCTATGCATACTGTTACAGTCTTTATTCTTCTCAATTTTGTTAACATGCTTTATAAAACAAAAAAAAAAAAATCTCGCGAATGCACTATGTCAATGTGATCCAATACTATTGCTATGCATACTGTTACAGTCTTTATTCTTCTCAATTTTGTTAACATGCTTTATAAAACAAAACAAAATCTCGCAAATCCGCTATATCAATGTGATCCAATACTATTGCTATGCATACTGTTACAGTCTTTATTCTCAATTTTGTTAACATGCTTTATAAAACAAAAATAAAATCTCGCAAATGCGCTATATCAATGTGATCCAATACTATTGCTATGCATACTGTTACACTCTTTATTCTTCTCAATTTTGTTAACATGCTTTATAAAACAAAAAAATCTCGCGAATGCACTATGTCAATGTGATCCAATACTATTGCTATGCATACTGTTACAGTCTTTATTCTTCTCAATTTTGTTAACATGCTTTATAAAACAAAAAAAAAAATCTCGCGAATGCACTATGTCAATGTGATCCAATACTATTGCTATGCATACTGTTACAGTCTTTATTCTTCTCAATTTTGTTAACATGGTTTATAAAACAAAAAAAAAAATCTCGCAAATGCGCTATATCAATGTGATCCAATACTATTGCTATGCATACTGTTACAGTCTTTATTCTTCTCAATTTTGTTAACATGCTTTATTAAAAAAAAAAAAAAATCTCGCAAATGCGCTATATCAATGTGATCCAATACTATTGCTACGCATACTGTTACAGTCTTTATTCTTCTCAATTTTGTTAACATGCTTTATAAAAAAAAAAAAATCTCGCAAATGCGCTATATCAATGTGATCCAATACTATTGCTATGCATACTGTAACAGTCTTTATTCTTCTCAATTTTGTTAACTTGCTTTATAAAACAAAAACAAAATCTCGCGAATGCACTATGTCAATGTGATCCAATACTATTGCTATGCATACTGTTACAGTCTTTATTCTTCTAAATTTTGTTAACATGCTTTATAAAACAAAAAAAAATCTCGCAAATGCGCTATATCAATGTGATCCAGTAGCATTGCTATGCATACTGTTACAGTCTTTATTCTTCTCAATTTTGTTAACATGCTTTATAAAACAAAAATAAAATCTCGCAAATGCGCTATATCAATGTGATCCAATACTATTGCTACGCATACTGTTACAGTCTTTATTCTTCTCAATTTTGTTAACATGCTTTATAAAACAAAAAATCTCGCAAATGCGCTATATCAATGTGATCCAATACTATTGCTATGCATACTGTAACAGTCTTTATTCTGCTCAATTTTGTTAACTTGCTTTATAAAACAAAAACAAAATCTCGCGAATGCACTATGTCAATGTGATCCAATACTATTGCTATGCATACTGTTACAGTCTTTATTCTTCTCAATTTTGTTAACATGCTTTATAAAACAAAAAAAAAAATCTCGCAAATGCGCTATATCAATGTGATCCAGTAGCATTGCTATGCATACTGTTACAGTCTTTATTCTTCTCAATTTTGTTAACATGCTTTATAAAACAAAAAAAAAATCTCGCAAATGCGCTATATCAATGTGATCCAATACTATTGCTATGCATACTGTTACAGTCTTTATTCTTCTCAATTTTGTTAACATGCTTTATAAAACAAAAAAAAAAAATCTCGCAAATGCGCTATATCAATGTGATCCAATACTATTGCTATGCATACTGTTACATTCTTTATTCTTCTCAATTTTGTTGACATGCTTTATAAAACAAAACAAAAAATCTCGCGATTGCGCTATATCAATGTGATCCAATACTATTGCTATGCATACTGTTACAGTCTTTATTCTTCTCAATTTTGTTAACATGCTTTATAAAACAAAAACAAAAATCTCGCAAATGCGCTATATCAATGTGATCCAATACTATTGCTATGCATACTGTTACAGTCTTTATTCTACTCAATTTTGTTAACATGCTTTATTAAAAAAAAAAAAATCTCGCAAATGCGCTATATCAATGTGATCCAATACTATTGCTATGCATACTGTTACAGTCTTTATACTTCTCAATTTTGTTAACATGCTTTATAAAACAAAAAACAAAAAAAATCTCGCAAATGCGCTATATCAATGTGATCCAATACTATTGCTATGCATACTGTTACAGTCTTTATTCTTCTAAATTTTGTTAACATGCTTTATAAAACAAAAAAATATTCTCGCGAATGCTCTATTTCAATGTGATCCAATACTATTGCTATGCATACTGTTACAGTCTTTATTCTTCTCAATTTTGTTAACATGCTTTATAAAACAAAACAAAAAAATCTCGCAAATGCACTATGTCAATGTGATCCAATACTATTGCTATGCATACTGTTACAGTCTTTATTCTTCTCAATTTTGTTAACATGCTTTATAAAACAAAAAAAAATCTCGCAAATGCGCTATATCAATGTGATCCAATACTATTGCTATGCATGCTGTTACAGAAGATTATCGCCAAACATGTTTGGCTCAGTTTTCTCCTTTGCCAATAAAGGAAGGTAGTGATGTATAAAGGGTTGCTTATTTTGCGATGCCCAAAGCATATTTTTTATGATTGAATGCATCCCTTCTTTTAAAATTAACAAACCCCCTGGTATTGACTCTATTACTAATAAAATGCTTAAAAACATGCCATTTAAATTTATTCTACAAATTTGTAAAATTGCTGATGCTATCCTAACTGCTAACTATTTTCCAGTTGGAAGACTGCTCGCATTCTTCCGATACACAAACCTGGAAAAGACCCTACTTCTCCTAATAGTTACCGACCCATCTCTCTGCTTTCCTCTCTTAGTAAATTAATTGAACGTGTAATTGTTGATATTCTTAATGAAAACTCTAATAAACTTAACATACTAATCCCTCAACAATTTGGGTTCACCAAAAATCTTTCAACCACTCACCAATTATATAACTATATAATTGGTGAGATCTATCTCTGATTCTTCAACTATCTCCATCTCTATCTCTGAAGACTATCTGAAGGCTTTTCCTGGAAGCGAGATACCGCTGCTATTTTACTGGTCGTTGCTAAGGCATTCGACGGAGTGTGGATTAACGGTCTAATATATAAAATGATCAGATTTAATTATACTTCTTTTTTAATTCTTACCATCAGAAACTATCTAATGAATAGGAATTTCGTCGTGTCTGTTGGGAATACTGATTCCAAAGTTTGTAAAATTCTTGCAGGGGTACCTCAGGGCTCTATTTTCTTTCTATATAACATTTATATTAATGACATTCCTCAAGACCACAAAATTATGCTGACACTATACGCGGATGATACTGCATTAATTACACAGGGGCGGCAAACACACATTATACAGAAAAACCTACAAAATTATATCAATAAACTGGAAAAAAAATGCCGCTAAGACTGACAAATGGAAAATAAAACTTAATATCGCGAAGACTGAAGCAGTACTATTTACCAGGAAAAATAAATTTAATACTAGCATTACATTTATAATACTAACATTTCCTGGTCTAATGAAGCTAAATATTTAAGTGTAATTTTAGATAAAAACTTAACTATTGCTCTCACATTAAATACCTTCGAGTTAAATTCAATAACCAACTAAGAAAATTCTTTCCTTTAATATGTAGAAATTCCTCTTTAACAATTGAACTCAAAAAACTAATCTATCTTTCATACCTCAGACCCATTACAGCATGTGCGAGTCCAGCATGGGGCTCAGCATCTGAAGCAACATCACAATACTAGAACGTCTTCAAAATAAAATTATCCGAATGATCGCGGATTCGCCTTGGTTCTTCAGAAACGCGGAAATGAGATATGCTATCCCCAGTTTTGTAGAATTTATTGAAAACGCGCGATTAATTTTTATAATAATTTTCTAATTCGAATAATCTTGTTTTAAAAGATCTTCAAAATTATAATTATAACATCTCTCTCCCTAAAAAATGCAAAAGACCGCGATCTGTTTTAAATATTAATAATTAAAATCTCCGTTTCCTTTTTCTGAGGGAGGCAACGCCTTCCTCAATAGATTTCAATTCCCTCGTCTCGACGACTTCAGCTCTTTTTCCACTTCACCCGGCAACGGCAACGGACATTTCTTCAAGGAGTACCTCTGCAACAAAACTGTCACTAAAACTCCATATCATAAGTTAAAATTAAGGAATTAATAATAAAAATCAGCATTGAAGTTAAAAAAAAATTTAACATGATAATAATTACTAGAGTAATAACTCTGGAAAAATACAGGTAAAACTAATAATTAAAAAAAAGATAGAATTAATGTAAAAGTTAAAAATAAAGATTTCTAAAATAAGAGATGATTAAGAGTGAAGAAATAATTAGGGGTCCATTGCACATGCCGTCTTCAAATTACTAAAAGAAAACTCAATTAAGTTAACTAGAAATAAATATGACCAGTGATTAAATTTAATTTAAACAAGATCCATTTTAAATAAGATCAAAAATAAAGAACTTAAACGTTAAAAACTAAAATAATAAAAGACACTTACTAGATTCAGCAAACGATGAGAACGATTCAAGAGTGACACAGGTTTTTTGAAGTGCGGTGAACCACCGATAATCGTGTTGAAAAGCGAATGCTACCGTGCAACGTTCCCCGTGGGGATGGTTTTGCGGTCCCTTTCTGATGCTATTTTTAGATTCTCGGGTTCGAAACGAAGTGCTTCACGCAAGCAGTCTAATGGACCCTCCGTCTTTTGACTGAGGGGAATGTTTCAAATTCATGATAAAGGATGGCTCTGGGCCTTTTTTGAGAACTGCGTTCTGCTGGATCGTAAGCAGGGATTGCCTGAAGTAGTTCGTTTCGAATCTGAGGGCATTTTTCGAAAAATTTTTTGCAATAGTTTTTGATATAGTCGAGAATTGGCTCTACTTGGAGATCATTGTGTATAATTTTCCTACGAACAAACCAGGGTGCATTGACGAAGTCGCTGAGCCTTTTATTTTGATAAACTTGCAGCTTTCTCAAATTGCATATGGAAGTAGTTGCCCAGATGGGACAGCCGTACGTGAGAATTGGTCTCAGAATAGAGGTATAAATGAGTACTTTCAGTCTAATTGGGAGTCGGCTTTGCCTAGAGATTAATTGAGTCATTTGTTTACTGACGGCTGTAGTTTTTGCTACCGCAGTTTGGATTTGAAGTTCAAAATTTAGATGTGAGTCTAGGATGATGCCAAGATATTTGTAATTGTCTACCCAATTTATTGGTTGTCCGAAAATTAAAAGGTTCCGTGGATTTTCGTAGTGTTTTTTGGTGAAAAGAATACTTGCGCATTTATTTGTATTGATTCTAACTTTCCAATTGGTAAGCCAGTTTTCAAGTTTGTAGCATTGTTTCTGGAGTCTGTTTACTATTACGTTTGTTCGGGTGTGTGTGGTCGCGATGGCGGTGTCGTCAGCGTAGGTAGCTAAATGACAGTTGTCAGCCGGAGGTAAATCATTAAAATAGTGGAGGAAGATAATTGGACCGATAAGAGACCCTTGTGGAACGCCACTGAGAATAGGTCTAGGAGAAGAAATATAATTTTCCACTCGTACTCTGAAGCTGCGCTGAGAGAGATACGAGTTGAGGATCTTAATAAGCTGAGCAGGGAAACCCATAAGAATTAATTTGGAAATAAGACCATTATGCCAAATCTTGTCAAAAGCTTTGGCAATGTCCAGAAAAAGTATACCCGTGGATTCGTGATTGTTAAGGCCTTCTTGAATCAGTTCGGTGACTCGAAGGAGCTGGTGAGTGGTAGAGATGTTTTTCCTGAACCCAAATTGTTCAGGAAAAATTAGGTTGTGATCTTCGGAGAACTGATTCAGGCGTTTAAGTATCACATGTTCGTATACTTTGCTGAGGCTACTGAGTAGCGAAATTGGACGGAAATTACTTGGAAGAGAGGTATCCGATTTTGGTTTTGGGATCGGTACCACCACGGCAGTTGATAAATGAATAATGACGCATTTTTTAAACAATTAATTTATTCACAACGTTTTTACATGCAGATACCTGTATCTAGACAAAACAAAAAAGTATACAATTAAAAAAAAAAAAAAAAAAATGTATACTTAATAAAAAAATTGGTTTTGACGATCTCATGATCAGTGAAAAAGTAGAAGGACACTTCTAAAAAAGAGGTGTACTATATAAATTAATATGGAATTCTTTTCCTGTTGGGTCGAATTATTTCGAAGATCCTATTTGGCATCGAACTGTATAAAGATTGAATTTTTGTTTGGCAAAAATTGTCCCATACAAAGTTTAATGATTTCTGCAGCTCAGCTACAGATTTAAACTGCTTTCCACCCTTGTAAACACGACATACAATCATTGCCCATATGTTCTCTACAATGTCGAGATAAGGACTTTTAGCAGGCCAATGTAAAAATCGAACATTGTTTGCTGCAAACCAATCTTTAACACCATTTGCAGTGTGAAATGAGGCTCCATCTTGCTGAAAAATCCAGTCATCTCCTCCTAACTCAGTGCCATACGGGAGAAGATTTGAGTTTAGAGTCTGGATGTAGTCTGTATGGTTCTGTCTACCATTTAGAAAGACTAAACTTGTCCTGCCTCCATAGCCAACTGCTAACCATACCATTAAACCACCTCCTCCCATCTGTCGAGTAGAATAAGTTTCTTCTTCAATACCAAGACAGTGCCAATAGTACTGATAACCATCTGGACCATCCAAATTGAATTTTTTCTCATCGGAAAATATAACTGAGGTCCATTCTGAGCTCCAGGACATGTGGTCTTTAGCCCACTGCAGTCGGTTCTTCATGTGTCCTTCATTCCACTTCGGATGGTGCATCCGTTTTTTGAAGACGAACTTTTTGAGCGTTTTATGTAGTTATAGACAGTTCTTTTGGTTACATGTGTAATTCTTGATTGAAATTGCGCCTTGCCGACACTTCCACCAGTCTTTTTGAGTTCACGAATGATTTTTCGTTGATCACGTTGGGTGAGTTTTTTTGGTCTTCCTGTCTTCTTTTTTCTTCTGTCACTTTCAGGGTTTCTTATGAAGTTCGAAACAGTATTAGGACTGATTCGTAGCTGCCGTGCAATCTCTCTCACACCTTTGCCTTCATTTTTATAGGCAACTATTTGGCCCTTCTGAAACTTACTTAAGGGTATTCCTCTGGGCATCCTAAAACCAATAAAAACTATGAATTTCTAGCTAAATATTTTATTCTTGTTAAAAAGGAATTAAAAGAGAAAAAAACACTTACCTATAAACTTTCCAACAGCTTCTAAATAGATTTTTGGATGTGTCCTTCTACTTTTTCACACACCCAAAGTTATTAAGTATTGCATTCCTAAGTTAAAATGATGGTAAATAAAAAAATCTCATTTAACTTTCACTTAACGTAAATTAAAACTCTAACAAAACAACTCTCTATAAAAATCAGATCAAAAGCAGTAAAATAAAAGCATATTGTACAAAAAAATGACTGTCCTTCTACTTTTTTTCACACAGTGTCCCATCTTTTGTTTACATAGGACCTGATGGTGTCTTTTATGACGTCTTTTAATCTATAGAAGTTTCTAAGGTTGTCTGGGTGTCTGGTTCGTTGCCATGTTTTTCTAGCGTGATTAAGCTCTTAATGTACTTAGGAAGGCGGAGATTATTGGTATAAAATTTCGGTTTAGAGCTATTGCGTAGTGCTTCCTTCATCGTTTCGACTACGTTAGAGAGTGCTGTATCCGCGTCTGACGGGTTGCTTAAATTCTGCGGGGGGAGTGGTTTTGTTTGAAGAAGGTAGCGAAAGTCTTCCCAAGTGGTTGAAAGCTGCTGGGGGAGTTTCAAGTTTGAAATGTCTGTTTCTATTTCTAAAATGACTGGAAAATGGTCTGAGCTTAACTCATTTAAAACATTGATATTGTAATTAAATGGGATGTTTTTAAAAATTGCTAAGTCGAGTGTACTGTATACATTTTTATAAAAATCGGCTTTAGTAGGAGCGGTGGGAGCTACAAGCTTAAGTTCGATTCTATTTTTAATAAATCTGTGTAGGATGTTACCAGAGGTGTTTGGGTTTCCAACGTTCCATTGCGCGTGTCTTGCATTGAAATCCCCAGCAACTATGACATTCGCACCTATGGAGAGTATTTGGTTGGGGTGACTAGCAGAAAGAACTTTACGGATGCCCCCGCTTGAACATTGTGAATAATAGCTAACTATTTTGATGAGTGGGTTATTGTTTAGCTTGATTTCTATGGCTGTGGCGTCTACTCCTTGATAATATGGAAGCGGAAAATGATGGTGTGATATGTTGTTTTTCACGTAAATGCATGTACCTCCTCCCGGACGTGAAGCTGTGATATTAGCTTTATCGGTGCGGTAGACACGATAGTTAGGAACTAAAGGGGTGGGATCCCCCGGGACTAGGAAAGTCTCCTGTACCAAAAAGACGTCAAGGTTCTTTTCTGAGAGAAATTCTCTGAATTCGAGCTGTCGTGCCCTTAGGGAACTTGCGTTCCAGGTACCAATTGAGATAGCGTGCAAGTTGGAATTAAATTTTAACAGAAAGTTTGCAGTAGCTTTCGAAGATTACGAGAGCTTGATCAACACCTGATGGCGCTCGCCTGAGTTGCGGTAGGCAGTTTTTGAAAGCTTGTAGTAATAGTGGGCCGGCGATGCCCTGATTCATGGGAAGGATTAAACTTTTGATTATTTCGGAGCACGTGGCTCCTTCATCTTGTGCCGATTTTTCCTGCTTAGAATTAGAATTTTGATTTTGATTTAGGGGTGGAAAGTTCTGACTTGGTTTGTTCGAGGTAGCGTCGGCGTATGAGAAAGATGCATTTACCTGTGTCACAGGAGATGGCAGCACTCTGGGTTGCCTAGAGGCGTTGTTCCTCGTGATAGTAGGTGCCTGATTGGTGTTATTGGGAACTTTGTTTCCCGTGAACTTTGGGCATTGTCGCCAGTTAGCAGCGTGACTCCCGTTGCAGTTGCAGCATCTGAGAGGGTGTTCAAAGGGATACGTGCAATTTTGAGAGAGGTGTTGTTCCCCGCATTTGACACATTTGGGTGCCATTCTGCATACTTCAGAGCTGTGAAAAAAGCCCTGGCAGCGAAAGCATTGATTAGGTCCTGGGGGCCCCTGTATTTTTCGACACAGATTCGCAGTCCTAAGAGGTTCGTGAGATTATAGATTTCGCCGGCGCGAAGAGATTGAATAATCTGAACATAGTAAAGTGGCATCGGCTCTTTGGTTAGGCCTTTCCTCAATTTAGTGATTTTATGTACCCCGAATCCTAATTCATTAAGTTCAGAGGCGATGTCATTCTCTGGAGTAGAGGCCCTACTTTTACCGGCCGCTCATTACAGAACATGAAACTCTTATACTCCATCCCTGTGGAGTCGAGGAATCTAATTATGTGTCTGAAGTTGTCTTCAGTTTCTACGTTGATTCTTACAAATTGGCCAGAGATTTGCGCTCTTATGGGGTCATCTACTTCGGCTCGGAGTATACTTAGCTCCACTAAGGTTATTTTTAGATCTCGTTTTTACTTTCTACGGCTGGTAGTCTGGTTTTTATTACGATGGTGCTCAGTTCTTTATTTCCTTTCTTTTATTTTATTTTGAGTTTTTGTAATCTTTAATTTTCTAAGTTAATTCATTTTTTTTCTTAGTAAATTTTTTAACTTAAGTTAATGGTTTTTATTATATATTATTTTTATTTAATTCTAAATTTCTTTGAATTAATTTTTTCACAATGGCAATGGGCTTAGACCAAACGACAAGTACCTATTTTCTTTCAGGACGGAGGTTTATGGTCGCTACGCGACCAAGGCACTCCGATAAATCACGGTACTTACGTATTAACGCCACCGCAACAGAAGTTGTGATAATGCGCCAAAGAGTTGAATCTATGTTAAACTCTATATCGGTCCATTTTCCACCGAAATCCGATTGACTACTTTGTTTTTAAATATAGTGTTTTATACATTTTATGATTTGTCACAACAATTTTAAGTGTAGATTGGCGCCATTTAAAAACCGCCAAATCTGTAGCTGCGGTGGCGTTAATACGTAAGTACCTAATCACCAACGAACGATGCCCAAAGGAGCGCTTTGTTTCGAGGGTTGCTTTGGAAGTACTGTTGCTAAGGTCTTGTGATGAATTCAACCCCTCCACACTCAGGGTTTTCCCTCCGCCTTTTAGGGATGCCATAAAAAAATTTCCGCTAATCAGTGTTACCTGATTGTAACTATATATCGTCGTTGGTATTGATTTAATACGTGATGTAATTATAGTGTT
Organism: Caerostris darwini; assembly: GCA_021605075.1. NCBI lineage: Eukaryota > Metazoa > Arthropoda > Arachnida > Araneae > Araneidae > Caerostris > Caerostris darwini. The sequence goes on along the minus strand of BPLQ01000380.1, from coordinate 46,025 downwards.
CCTCATTTGATTTGGTATTTCCCCCCTTTCAAGAAAAGAACTACCTTGTATTTTGTATATTGATTTTCTATGTACAATATTCAAAGTTTGAAAAATAATAATAATAATATAGATATATGGGTGTGTGTGTACAAATTTATAAAGAGATTCAGAGGGGATTAAATATTATATGTAGAGGTATCTGGTGACCTTTGGCTGAAATAAGAATATACGTTTTCAGGAATGAATCAGTTATTTAAAATCGGACCAAACTGTGTAGGATAAATAAAGGATAATTAAAGTGAACTAAATAAACTGCTGAAATATTTTTAATTTAGTTTAATTAAAATTCAGTTAGGAACAACATAGTACGATCAGAATTCATTTATGTTTTGCAAATTTAATTTTGTATGCGTGTGTGTGAAAACATCAGGCTCATGAAAACTGGATTTTTAAATATCGGATTCCAAGAAAAGGATATAGAATGTTAATAAATAATTATGAAGATACTGTTATTAAAAATTTGCGTGTATAAATCTGTCTCAAGGATATTAGCTAAAGAGGTGGTAAATGTAAATAAAACTGAAATGTTTATGTGATACTTGAAAGATGACACTTTTTTTTTATACATTTACTCGTAAATCTGGTTACGAGTAAATGTATCTACATCTAGTAAATCTGGTTGATCCAAAAGACATTTTTAACATTCTTGATCAAATGAGATAAAGTTACCATGAACACACATTAAAAATGACAAAAATTGTCGTTTTATTTTATGTTCTTAAGTGTTGTCACTTGTCTTAATGTTTGAAAAAGAAATATAAATACATCTTTTAAAAATTAAAACCTTTTCCAATATCGAAAGGTTTTAAAATTGCTTAAACACATTTGAAAGACAATTTTTGCTTAAAGCAGTACATTTAAAAAATAGTAATAATTTTGTTTTATGCATCCGGCATGTTGAATCTACTACTGTAGTAATTTTGCATTCTAGCAAAGGACTTCATGTGATAGCCAGTCATTAGAAAATGTAGGAGTTCAATATTAATATATTATTTATTTTGAGCTGTTCTATTACATATTTTTTAATTTGTCATATATTTTATATAAAAGAATAACGAAAATATCACATTTGAGAGGGAAAAAAAATCTTTTGAATATATTTTTTTATTTGTTCAGTTTAATTTCACTTTAATTTGTTGAGTTTTAATTCAGCTTTTAAAGCATATACCCGATTTTGCCCTACTTTAAGCAATCCGATTTAATTTAAACGTTGTAGCCTTATCAAGGACAGACGACACTAAAATATTTTGATAAGTTTATTATCTCATCATGATTAGGATCGCCAGGATGAGTGATTTTATTTTAACTTATGAAGAGCAATTTAACCCATGTAGAATGAAAGTACCTAAGACATTCAAACCTACGTGGGACAGTGGCACAACGGATAACGCGCGTATCAGGAGATTCCCTGTTCGAATCCTGGCTGGCTCGACCTATTCGCATTTAGCCTTTGTTTTACTCACAATTAAATTATTGTAAGAACTATAGTTCCGGTCCTCCTTACCGGGACCTCATTTAAATGTTACAGTTTAAAAAAATAAAAAAACACGCTTTTAGAGTTAATCAAACTAAAAAGTAAAAAATAATTGTTAACATAAGAATAAAATTACTGACGAGAAAATGAATGTCACTGTTCTAAAAGCGTGGGGTGCTTTGTATGCGATTTTTAAACTAACTCTGCATTTCGGAATGAAACTAGTGAAAAATTATAACGATTGATATCGAGCACCCCACGATTTTAGAACAGTGACATTATTTTCTCGTCAGTCATTTTATTCTTATGTTAACAATTATTTTTTACTTTTTAGTTTGATTAACTCTAAAAGCGTGCTTCTTAGTGTTTTTAAACTATAATTTATTTTTTACTTTTTAGTTTGATTAACTCTAAAAGCGTGTTTTTTAGTGTTTTTAAACTATAATATTTCATATATTATTTGCCTTCTAATAATCATTCGTATAAAAAAATGAAAAACTACTACAGGACATGTAATTAATCAACATAAGTGATTAAAAACTCTTAATTTAATTACCTATCTATGAAACGAAAAAAAAAGCTCTTAAGGCTCGTTCCCACCGAGGCGAGAGACGTGAATTATTTTTCGACCCCTTCAAAAACGTCAGAAAAACATTACGCATAGTGAAAAACCGCTTCAAGTTGAAAAAACTGGGCTACTCCACGCGGCGAACTGCAAACCGGTTTCAGGCGACCGCGGTGAGGTCAAATTTTGGTCGCTTGCATCTTGTCGCCTTGGTGAGCACGAGCCTTTAAGTGGAAACTAAATGTCTGTAATGATTTAACTTAGTAAAAAATCATAAAATAGAGCCTCCACAAATAACTCCACAGGCAAATAATGGAGGAAGGACAGTTTTTAGAGTTAAGTGATACGCATTTGTGCGTCGTATTCGAGAAAACCCGGAAAACTCCCACAAAGCAGCCTGACTTTCGCTGCCAGACGTTTGCACACGTATTGTCACAATCGCCATCGAGTCTCTCCGATTCTAAAGCTGTGACTGCAACAATGGCCTCTAGCGGAATCGAACCTCTTCTAGTTTAAGACATTGCCACTGGGACAAGAGTTCAAGATTATGACGCCGCAATCCTACAACCGACGAATGTGGGAGAAATAGTTCCTACCGAGAGGAATTTTTTTAAAGAGTAACTTTCATTCATTTGCGTATGGAACGAGAGAAACCCCCAGAAAACTTCCTCCTAGCAGCTGATGGATCGATGCCAGATGTTTGCATAAGCTGTCTTAATCTTCATTTTTTTTAAATATGTTTTCTCAACTCACCAGTGGATTCGAACCCGCGACTTTCTGCAGTCCACTTGGCTTGTTGGTGCTTCTTATCCCACTTGGTCCCGCAGCAACATCTAGACCATTACATACCATAGTCCGCGGGCCGCATGTGGCCCTCCTTCAACATTTTTCCGGCCCGTGAGATTGATCACACTTTTACAAAATATATTTATGGTTTATAATGGTCAAAGTAGTTAAAACCAACGCATTAAAAAATACATTATTTTTACATCCCTATATTCAAAATTGAATTGTCGAAATGATGAGAAAAAAATTAACTTTGGTTTTAAAATAATATTCTTGCGAATATATGACAGATATTGCCTGTTTCATTTATGAGTTTACAGTTATGGGTTCGCAGAATATAATTTAATTATTCTGCGAACTCATAATGCGCTCACATATTGAAACATCTAATATAACAGGTTCTGTGTTTTACTTTAAGTGACCTCAGTGACGCAGCGACCCTCCATAGATACGCACAGTTGTTTGTTGATAGCAGAGCAAACCAGACTCTTAGTTCAAGTTGTTGGCGCCTTTGGTTCAACTTAGACAGGTTTAACACGCTCAAACATAACGGACACAACACCTATCACGATGTGCAAATATCCAAATTGAGATCGATTTGCAAAAGCTAAAAGAAAGAGTGCAGAAACACATATCGCACTAGTAAAATAAATATATTTTAATGAAATTTTTTTATGTCGTTTATATTTACATATTTTTTATATTTCATTTTGAGTGTTCTACATAGCTTCCCAATGTGCGTTTAGTATCATTATTTTATATTATCTATGTTTACATGCAAGTAGAATAGTAAACACAATGATAAGAACCCATTATGTTTCAATGTTTCACTCCAAAAAAATGTCGACAGTGAGTTTACATCTAATAGGGAGATCTATAATTTTATTTGCGGGCCTACGGAGTTAGGATGCATTTCCAAAGTGGCCTTCAAGAACATTTGGGTTGGCCACCCTTGATTTGGACCAAGTCCAAGAAACCGTGTGCTCCCGTCGGAAGAGAGAAAGGGGGCTTCTGTTATGATGGAGTACCCGAATATAGCACCGAACACCTGAGTGCTAGACACTCTGCCATTGAGACCGCAGCTTGGTGTGTTATTACTCGAGCAGAAATAAGACCATTAAGAAAAAATGTGATCCAGGAACATTTATGTTAAAAAAAAGGATATTTTTATGACCAGCAGCGAAGTTCTTTGTTCGTTTCCACACTGATTTGACACGGAACGTTAAAAGTGAAAGTGGATGCATTTGGAAGGATTCTGGGAATGGCATCCGCATTTCGTTCCGGTTAATCTGTGTGTCATCAACTGATTTAGAAACAGAACAATTTTTTTTCCGCTAAATCTTTTAACGTTACAAAGAATATCATTCGATCTCGAATTAATAAAATAAGCATTGTTGTTCTTCCTTGAGTTTGTTTGCCTTTTAATGTATACATCTCTATTGCATGGAAAGGCAAATAACAGTTTCAAAATGGCGAACCGATTACTACAGTTGACAGTCAGGTACTTTACTATGGGGTGCAATGCAGTTTTGAAAGAAGGAAGTTCAATAGTTATAGTGGAAATTTCATTTATTTTTCCTTTTCATAATATGTGATTTTAAATTTTAACCATTAAAAAATTAAGATTATTTTTATGGTAACTAATACCCCTCCGAAATTACCTTTAGACATCTTTTACGCCACTCTGTTTCAATTCCTTGCGGCTTTTATTTTAACAAATACAGTGAACAACAAAAAAAATCTTAACTCTACAAAAAATACATTTTTTTTTTTCATTCTTTTATAAATTCAAATTTGTAGACTATTAATGTAACAGCATAGTGAAGCGTAAACTATCGAATAAAATACTTTTTTTATCATTTAGTATTTTTAAGGGTTCCTGATGGCCGACTAGCGCTCTGGCGTTGGGTGACAAAAGGTCTCAGGTTCGAGTCCCGGCGGTGCCATGAATGCTTTTAGCTGTTCGGAATCCACTTTAAACTGTAAGTCCCAGTCTCGTAGGGGGAAGAGTCGTAGGATCGCGGAGCTTTACAGGATAGTGTTACTCGCAACCTCAGCATATCTTCAAGCTACACTTGACCCCTGGATAGTGCTCAATGAGTCACAGAGGCGCAGCCCTTGCTTATGGTATAAAGATAACTTTCTATGTATTGCTAGCTGCATTAGAACAACAACAACATGCGTAAAATTCCCATTCATAAAAAAGAATATATCAAATAATTTCAAAAACTGAAAGAGATTTTTTTATAATATGCAAACATCAAAGATTCATTTCGCAAATTGTAATTTTCATTATATTTAGTTTTAAGAATTATCATTTTTTATTTGGTTCTCCAAAATGAAAATTTCTTGCACAGAACTGACTGTTTTTCCGATGGATTTGCTTAATTTATCAAATGTTTACCTAATGTTTTAATTAAATTGATGGATTCAATTAACGTATATCAGCTTAATTGAGGGATACCCTTTCTTGTAAAGTAAATTTATAATCAACATAATAACTGGTTTCTTTGTGAAACCTCACTTATTACACACTAATCTATATAGCTACTTAGTAAAAGAAGATTCATAATTGCCAATATTTTTGCATATAAAACATGTCCCTGCAATATTTGCTAATTTAACATTGGTAAATATAACATTGCCCGTTTGACAATGTACGGGCAAAAGTTATGTTCTTCTATACTCATGTTTGTGAAAATTGCAACACCATGAAGGACTTACGCGAGTGAGCTGATATTTTCAGGAAATGCAAATTAGCGCATGACATGCAAATGATTAGAATTTCAAATCCGTAGCGCATGCGTATGCTGAGCAGCGCCCTCTGAACGGCGGATGGATCCGAATAAATAGACGGCTGTAGCGAGGCGCGTATGGTTATCGGTGGTTATCTGCTAATGGTAAACGTTAGCTCAATCGTTACTTATGCCTCTTCGACGAAAGAGAGCGAGATTTGAACAACTTACAGAGTTTGAGCGGGGGAGAATCATCGGCCTTCATGAAGCTGGATTGTCTTATCATGCAGTAGCCGCTCGTGTGCAGCGTAACAGCAGCACAGTGATGCGTCTTTGGAAGTAGTGGACGGACGAGTGTCGGACAACTCGGAAATCCGGGAGTAGAGCTCGAAATGTGACGTCAGCTCGCGATGATAGACACCTGGTCCGCATGGCGCTGATGGACCGTACAGCTTCCACTAGACAATTGGCAGCCCAGAGGTCAATGGTTACAGATGTTTCATTGTGTGCTTCATCAATTCGTAGACGTCTGCTGCAGCGTGGACTGCGCGCAAGGACTCCTTTATACAGGATCCCTCTCACGCTAAACCATCGCCGCCTGCTGCTACAATGGGCCGCTCAGCATAGAGACTGGCGTGCTGATTGGCAGCATGTCGTGTTTTCTGACGAATCCCGCTTTAATTTGTGGTACCATGATGGCCGCATTCGTGTCAGACGCTATGCCGGTGAACGCCACCTTCCGGAGTGCATTATAGAACGCCACAGTGGACGAACACCCGGAGTTATGGTCTGGGGTGCCATAGCATATCATGGACGATCTCAATTGCTAAGAATTGTGGGCAATCTGAACAGCAACCGGTACATCAGTGAAGTTCTACAGCCTCAAGCTGTTCCCTTCCTTCAAAGCTTGCCAGGCGCTGTATTTCAACAAGACAATGCCCTCCCTCATATCACTAGGACTGTTCAATCCTTCTTTGCAACGCGGCAGGTACAGCTTCTTCCTTGGCCTGCGTATTCCCCGGATATGTCGCCGATTTCGTTGGTCGGCGTCTCGCTCGTGATCCTCGTCCTGCTGCTTCTGCAGACGAACTTTGGGTGCGCATACAAACAATACGGAATGCTCTACCTCAGGCAGACATTCAAAATTTGTTTGACTCCATGCCACGTCTTGTAGCAGCACTTATTGCGGCGCGTGGTGGCTACACAAAATACTGATTCCGATCTCTTGTTATTGTTTGTTTGCTTTGAACATTTAATCGTTTATTTGTACTATTACCACTCAACTGTGTATTAAATTTCATTCAATTATGACGATTCCTTCATGGTGTTTCAATTTTCACAAACATGAGTTTATTTTAATAGTATTATTCTGAATTCAATGTATGATATTCATGTAATATTTTGACAGCTTAAATTGTGTGCCACTAATCCATGTACCTAGATTTCCGAATTAGTCAAAAATATCCTTTTATGGGTTATAAGTAGGTTTTATTTCAAATTTTAATTCGGTTTTTTTTCTGGTTTACCATGAATTCTTATAATCCTTAACAAACGTTTCGATACTGGAAAATGTGATGCAGTAACGGGGGTTTACAGTTCTGAAGTTATGTACTTCTATTTTCATAACAATAGTCTGAATTTCATGCAATAATTTTACCAATGGGTGCCTATTTAGTTATAAATTATGCGTGCTTATCCTACTAAATGATAACAGTATCCATTTGTCCATGTTTAGTGAGAATTCATGCAAACGTGTGTGAGGATGTTTACTTTTCTTCCCAAATCACTGTAGTTTCTAATTATTTGGTTTGCAATACATGCTGCACTTTTTTCTAAATATTGCTTACAGATTAAAAAATCAAAATGATTTTCTTCCAGCTAAAAATGTCCATTTCTACCTCTAATTATTCATATACAACTTGGTATCGTAATGAGAAAAACGAGAGTAGCATAACTGCTTGTGATATTCTCTCTCCCACTTCCTCGTGAGCTCATTTGATGTTACACGGGCGGAAATACGCCTTTCTGCGGAAGTCGAATTTTCCTTTTTTTTTTTCGTGCTCGACTCAGATGATTTCAGTGTTTTTCGAAGACAATTCCTTCAACCAAATTTAGAAACATCCAGGTGATGCTGCAAAGGATTTCGAATGTTCAAGAATTATAACAAAGTTTGGAATTAGTATTTTTTAAAAGGAAGATCTGATCCGATAATCGATTATCTCTGCCAGTGATTGTAGAAGTATCCACCTCAGTATGCAGTTTTTGCAAGGACATCAGATTGTATCTATATTCACAATGATAATCACTGTGTGTGTCTGTCGGGAAATGTCCGACATTTTTTCAATAGAGAAGTGCGAAGAACTTCTTCCTCAATGCAAATGCAGTGAGGACTACCGGATATCTGTCATACTGACTTGCCGGAATGTGAGTGACTTCGAAGCCTTTAACGACATCTTGACGAATGGCCCCGTGTTCGCGGTGAACACAAATTTTGTTATCACTCTGTCTGGCAACACTGTTCTTCCCAAAGGGTTCCTCAGTGGACTGTTTGTTTCTGATCTCATTGTAGACGATTTCCAGACCCAGGTGGAAGTAGATGCTTTCGATGGGATGCGCTATCTCTGGCAAATAACTGTAAGAAAGAGCTCTATGAAGGTGAGTGGCTTTTATAGTGCTTATTCAATTCCATTGTACAGAACAAACATGTTGATCGCATTTCATAAGTTACAATTGGAAAAGTCTAACAGAAACATCGAATTACAATTTCGACACGCGGCTAATTTTATTGCTTGTTTATTTGCTTGTTTATTGTTTTATTATTAGTTAAAACTTGTCGTGAGAATTATGGATTTTTTTTTACATTGATTCAGTTTAACTTAACCCATTACTGAGAAATAATGAATATTTTTTTAGATATCACACGCTTTTACACATTTCCTTTTATTTCCGGGGATTTACCTTTAATGTGTGATTTAGAAAAGGAGACTAGTAAATTTTTAAAGAAAATATTTCATTAATTATAATTATTTTCAATTCAAAAACAATGAAACCACATAAGATGTTTAATTTTTTAACTATTCAAAAACTGTTTTGTTAAAAAAAAACTTTTTTTTTTTTTTTAACTTGGAATACAACATATATCCAAAATATTGTTATTGAACTCTCTTGAAGCCGTTAATTGCAGTTTGTAGTCTCTTTTAGTCTAGAGACTAATAAGGTGTTTTCCATCTAAGGTTCAAAGATCCCGTGAGAGTTGTTGAGCATGGAAGAGAAACATCAATAGTGTCCGTAGTCAGTAATTTATAGTACGAGGAGCCATATGTATATAATCATCCATAGAAATTACAGATAATTCCTTAATGATATATTTTAAGATATTGGGGTCTGATGGCTGGGTGGCTAGCTTTCTGGCGTTCGGTACCACAGATTTCGGGTTAAGGTCCCGGCGATGCCATGGATGTTTGCAGTGGTTTGGAATCCACTTTAAACCGCAAGTCCCTGTCGAATAGGATCGTAGAGCATTGTGGGGGTCGTGTGACTCATCTCCGTAGCCCATCTTCAAGCTACACGTGCCCCCCTGGGTAGTGCTCTTGTGTAACAGCGGTGCAGCTCTTGCTTATTGCATTAAGGATAACTGCCTGTGTATTGCCAGCTGCATTAGAAAAGATAATTTTTATGAAATTCTGTTGATTGAAAACTTTTGATTTTGAGTTAACAATATTTTATATTTACACTGAATTAAATAATCTCGAGAATTCTTCAAAAGAAGAATAAGTAAATAAAAATTACAGAATTCTAAAACTCTTATGAGTTCAATTATTCATCTTGTTAAAGATAAATATAAAAAAATCTTTGTCATGTTTCTACTTGTAAGTTAATCACAGAGACGCATTTTATCCTTTTGTAATGTAATTGTAACTAAAGTTATTAACCTCCGGATTGCATTGTTGGTTACTAATGATGGGCACTTTTCCCTCAAGCGAAGCTAAACCTAGAGAAAGGTAAATCTGTAATCCGTCCATTTTTGTACGAGACTTGGTGATGCAACGCCACTTATTTATTAACAATTATTTAAGTATTTAAATATTTCGCAATTTTCTCGAAACTTAAATATTGCATTGAGTGGAATTAAATGGCGGGGAAAAAGAGATGGCACGAATATTCTTCATTTGATAGAAATTGGAAGTGAAAATCTTTTCTCAAGCTTGACGATGGCAGTTCTTCAACGAACAACAAAAATAACCTCAAATAAATAGAAAAGAAATTGTAATGGCTAACTACTCACTTGATCGTATGTCTTAGAAAACTTGATACGATGCACAAGTCGTCTTAAGTAAAAAAAAAATGGCCATTAAAAAAAAAAAGCAAGTCTTTGAGTAACAGGCCATGTTGATTTATTTAATGCCACTTTATAAATCACCAACTTGATATCCTCTGATGCAGTGAATAGCAGTCAAACGAATATCCAAGCAAATATCTTTGCTTGTATAATTGCAGGAAAATATACGGAGCAAATATATGTCAAACTAAGTAGAAGTTGTGTGAAATGCGCAATTTGCATTTATAATGTCCTCTTGCAGGAGATTCCTGACTTCCGAGCCATCCGCAGCTACCTGAAGATCCTGCAGCTGGACAACAGCCACCTCACCCAGCTGCGGGGCGACAACCTCAAGAAACTGACTCGGCTGCAAACACTCTCCTTCGTCAACAATTCCATCGCCCACGTGGCGGAGGACGTCTTCCAGGTGAGGACACCGTTACTACCCCCTATATCTTCTTTTTCATTCTGTTTGCAAGTTCGAAAGCTTCCCTCCGCCCTTTCATGTACTTTTTCTTCTGTACCAACTGTGCAAACAGGTCTTCCACCTCCTCTTTGTCGGCTGCATAAGTTAATCTTCCTTCTTCTTGTGTGCTGCACAGATTCTTTTTGCCCCTCCCTGTTGATTGAGAAACGGGCCGTGAAATTCTTGCAGCACAGTAAAGTCATATAGAGAGATTACATAATTAGAAACGCCGTATGGTGATTTGATTTTTGATTGGGTATGGTGGTTTTTCTAACCTAACACCAATTCGTATATAAAAGGACGTAATTAGGTTACAATAAATGGTACTCCTTTTATTTATTTATTTTCTCTGTATTTTGATTCTCCTTCCACACGCGCACACACACACACACACACACACATATGTATATCTATACTACTGCTCCCAAAAAGTAAGACCAATTATTTTTTTTAAAAAACTCTTTATTTATTCTTCCAAATTTATTTCATCGCCTTCAAAGTAATCCCATCCGGACACAATGCACTTATGCCAAGTTTTTTTCGAATCTTCAATGCATGCTAAAAAGTCATCGGCAGGGAGGGCCTTCAAAGCGCGTAGCGATTTCACGTTGAGTCTCTTCAATCGACTAAAATCGGTGTCCCCGGACTGGCCTTTTCATTTTAGTTAATAGCCAGAAGTCGCACGGTGTGAATACGGTGGTTGTGGAACGATATTCATTTTTTGCGAAAACGTCACGAAAAATCAATGCAGTGGGAGCTGGCGCATTCAGTTATCTTGGTACCAATCGAATTTTAACGCGTTTGAGGCCCAAAATGGAATTGGCCAATCCTTTTGAAATTCCAACAGGATCAGCATGGTCTCTAACAGTAAATCGACGGTTTTCAAGCACCAAATCTTTGATTTTTTGGTTGTGAGCTTCGTCGGTAGAGGTGGATGGGTCGATCAGAGCGCTCTTCGTCTTCAACGCGTTCTCTGCCTTCTTTGAACTGTTTATACTACTTCTAAGCATTTCTTTCTGATATAGGAATGCTCACCGAATGATTTCTACAACATTCTATACGTTTTCGCAAACAAAATTGAATGCAAGTTCTTTGCTCAATTCATTCAGACATTTCAAAAATCGCCGAAATCAGTTTCAGCGTCTCACAAAGCCAAGGGTAACTTAAACACTAGTGAATATTTTGACGACACATTTCCCACAGATGTCAAGGACAGTGCCAACAACCTAAAAAAGAAAAAAAATTTAAATTCCATAAGCTCCGGGAATTTTAAATTGAAAAGGGGTCTAACATTTTGGACACAGTAGTATATATATATATATATTATATATATATGTATATATGGGTGTGTAAAAATATACATAATTTTATTAATGTTTTGGTTCAATTAAGTTAGGCAGTGAAAGCACAAATTTTAATGCAAATTTTACACTGAGAATAACACTTTTGTTTGCTTTTCATTAGTGCATACTCTTTTTCAGGCTACATATTAATAGAGGACATGCAAATGGGACTAATATTATACTACTATAGGATTATTACTAGTATTTATAGATAGTACTATTAATGCTGTACTGAATTGTTATTAAGAAATTAAAAATTAAAAATTGCTAAAACATGAATTAAACATGTTTTTTGTAAAACTATCGTTCGATACCAATAAATATATTCAACAAACAAAATTTTTCTTTGTACAAATATAAAATATTTTATTATTTTATTAAAAAAAATGGAACGTATTTTAAAAATATATAATCCGTGGGTGAAAGTAGTAGAAAAAGTAGCGTGTTGCCTAATTTGAAGTTTCTGTAACGAGGTCACCATAAATATATTCTAATCTGTTACTTGCAACTCAATCTATAACATTGGACAGGTAAAAGATATGAATACAAGGAATTTCAAATATTGTTCTGAAATAGAGTTCTATTGTGTCTCATATTTTATACGTGTTCTGTTGACTTTAATTCCGATCCCCCTTTATGTAAAACATCGAGCGTATTCGTTAAATGTCACAATAACGATTTTCTGTGTATTTCTTTGTATATAGGGCACAGAGAATGTGAAATATTTTGACATCTCTCACAACCTACTGACCTGCTTGCCCCCCGGACTCTTCAAGTCCTGGAAAGGCCTGGAGGAGGTGTGGCTCTCCTACAACCAGCTGCTGCACGTGGACCGCCTCTTTCTTGGAACAAACCCCCAGGTCAGTTATGTTCTTATGAGTGTTCTTTGGAAATGGATTTATATTTGTTATGGGAATTATTGAAAACACATTTTACTTTTCTTACAAATCTTCACCTGTTTTCATGTAAAAACATCTGTAAAATGGGTTCGTGTGGGAAACTGGTTCAGGGACTGAATGTCATGTTTTCATGTCCAGTTGAATGTTAATAAGGTCAAAACTTTACGGAAATAAGAAAATCTAGATATATCACCATGTAGAGGAAGGTAGAAAGTGATTTAGTGCGAGTTGGGGCGAATCCGCGTGTCATGTAGCGTGGAGAGGAGAGAGGAAATTGGCCTGGAATCCTGTAGCGGAAATCAGACGTGTAGTACTTGAGTAATCAAAAACCCATTTGAAAGGTCTCTGCAAGATCCAAATAAATATAGGAAAAAAAAAAGGCATTTATACAAGGGAAATCCTAAAACAAGTTAAAAAGTTTATTTTAATATGTCAGTTTATATGAAACGAAGGTTTTAAGAAAAGTTCTACGAAATTTGGTTTGGCTTGGGTTGTCGCTCTAGCTGCTTTTGTGCACACTTAGGCAAATTAGGCCGGGACCTACAATTTAAAGTGGATTCCGAACCACTCACAAACATCCATGCCACCGCCAGGATACGAAACGTATTGAATCTTAAGTATCCGAAAGTCATATGCAGACAGATAACGAGAGTGCAGGACCCGGGTTTGAAGTTTAATGAGGGCGATGTTTGTACAACGCAGTCACCAACGGACCCACAACTATCGTCTTCACATTTGCCAGAAAACTCAGCCACTTCCGCTGCAGACATCATGTCGCCTGCTACTTTTACCACAGGCCAACTGCGGATCCGTTGACGTTGTTAACATCGTTCTGCTTCAATAAATCCGTCATTCATTCCTTTGCTTCCCTGTTTCTTCCGCTGCACCTCAACTCTCTTCCTCGTCCCCCTGTGCATCATTTCAGCGGCTATAATCTGCGCATGCTCTGTCAGAGTACCGTCTGTTTCTTTGGCTAAATGAAGAGGGTTTTGGAAATGGTGATTTCGATGGTCTTATAATGCAATTCAAGAAGCATACATTTGTATTTTTAATATTACCATTCTTAATTTGAATTCTTAATCTTTCAAACTATAAATTTGAATTCTTAATTCTTCTGAATTTATGTTTTCGAGCCTAAATTTGAATGCTGTTTGGCTATTTCAATTCTTTTAGCATCTAATTGTCTTGCTATTGAAAAACTTGGATTGTCGTTAGTAGTTATATAATGCCCAATATTGTAATTTAATTTAGAAATTAGTAAAGCTTTTCTTATTTTCGCATAAGTGGTTTTGTTATTTTTGGAAATTGTGCCAAAATATTAGAACATTTATTACTTTTGTTTAAGGAACTCACATTTGATTCGTCGGCTGATTCACCAATAACGCCAGTTTATTTACACCAACAAATATTATTTTGTTTTTATCAATAAAATTTGTTTAAATTATTATTGCTAACAAATATTATTGCTCAAATTGCTAACAAATCTGCACCCAAAATGTCTTTACAGACTTTGGCTATGATAAAAGGCCTTTGAAAATCACAGCAAAGTCCCAAATCAAGAGTTGAAATTTTGTGTCCAAAACACGGAATATCAGTACCATTCGCGACATAAAGCTGAAAGTCGCCACTGACTTTATCACTACACCTGGATGGAATTAGACTTACATCCACGCCACTGTCAACCAAAAACTGTATCCCAGTATTTTTGCCAATTATGAAAAGCCTATAATTGTAATCAAGGCACTCTTTAGAACTTCAGAAGTAGAACTGGCCGTTAATGTTGATTCTGTTACTCAAGCAGATTTTCCTGGGTTTTCCAGTTGCATGGTAGCTTAAATTTTTCCGGAAAGCATCTTGATCCGAAAGTAAAGTGGTAACAACACAATTTGTCATCTGGTGAACACAGCTTGAACTTCTGCTTCTGTCTTTGTGCAATGATCTGTTATTTTTTCCTGTACTTCTTTCATTAGAAATGGAGCTCTTCAATACGTTGTTCCAACGAACGTATATTCTCTAGTGATTGTGAAATGCTATTTGGCGAAGAGTTCGAATTCTTAACTTCAATTGAGTTGAAGTTGAGTCTCGTATAAGTTACTTTGTGAATGCATGTCAAAACCCTTACCAAACCTAATCGCGAATTTATCAATACCTTCATCACTAACCACCAATGTATGTTTAATAGGGTGAGGCAATATTTCATCTATAACGTTTTTAATACGTATCAGAAATATCATTGGTTGCCAAGGATTTCATTTTTTGTAATCAGTGGCTTGGATTCCTGTCACCCATTCAATGACAGTGAAAAGGCTATTTGAATATTTCATTTTAACTTTTTAAAAAGATATTTAATAAACGCTCTTTTGAGATTGAATATTTATTTTCAATCATATCTGTTATTATGTCCCCTATAATATACACATATTTAGGTTCCATTTGTGAGACATTGTAGTTAAACTTAGCATCTTCATTAGTTATACCTTTAATTGTCCTTCTATCTTATTAAACCAAATTTCTGGCTTACCTATGAGGAAAGATGAAGTTTTTGCACTGACCTTTATAGTTAACGAATAAGTAGCCCCATCAGATTGGTTTTCTGTCTTTTAGGTATTTGCCATACTACTATTTACACCAGAGTCACCAAAAGAAAGTATTTATTCTGTTCAAAAATAACTTTTCACTAATACATTTTAAAGAAAGTTTTTCATTTTTTAAAAGACACCTGTTGCTCTTAAAGCAATGTTCTTTTAACTAAGCCTTTTTCTACTACAGCCATTCGTATACGAAAGTTGCAGAAACAACGATTACATATTTGCGGAGGTTACACACATGATATAAGATCAGCACTTAATAAGTAATATACACATTGAGAAAACTACATCCGTTATGAATGGCTTTCAGCTATCTATTCAAATGGTCCATTCCGCATAGTACTACTTGCAGAAGGCGAAGTCTCATAGGCTGCAATGGAAATTTTTCTAATTAAAAATCACATAGATGCTAACTCTCCTAGTTTCTCGGAAACCTCCTTTGATACAACTTTTTTATGTCAAAGGGAGGAGTGATCTGAAAGACCAGTTGTTTTGTAATGAAACCATCTAACTCACCCTGAAATCGTTAAGGGCCTACCAGTGCTGCCTGGCGCCCACTTTGAGAACTACTACAGTAAAAAGAGGCAAATGCATATAAAAATAAAAAAAAACACAACAGCAACAGAACAACTAAGTAAGAATTTGACTAAATTGAATGGTGAGTTTGATATTATCCTTGCATGTCATTTCACATTTTATTTTCCTTGCCGACATCACTGACTCTGAAAAATACGGCAAGTTTCTGATTGGCTGGCACTCAGTGACCACGAGGAATATGATCAGAAGTGTGAAGTTGGGAATCGAAAATGTTTGGAAAAATCGCACCATGTGAAAAAGCAAAGAATCAGAGTCGGGAGTCGGCATTAGAATCCGACTACCGACTTCTTTTCAATACAAAATCAGCTTTAATTTTACCGAAATTCTTAGAATTAATGTTAAAAGCTAATTCAAATGTATCTTTCGAATTAAAAAAGCCAACAACAAGGATCTGCTGATCAAGGATAATCATCTGCTTTTTTAATCTTCTTTACCAACAAACCAATGCGTGTTCTCAGCACCGAGGTTTCTTTAAAAGTTATTTTGGATGAGGAACGAAAGAAGATCTTACAGAAGCTATTCTGTTAATAAGAAGAAAATGGCTTAAATTATTGCAATTATAGCATCTTTGTGATTAAAATGTACGGTTTTCTTTTGTTCGTCGACAACATTTCTTTACTTTGGTGTCTGCTGCTGTACTTTTTATAGAATACAAAAATTTTTGAAAGTACCTTCAGTGTACAAGGATGTCTGTTAAGTTAGTGCAAATACTACACCCTTAAAGTTGTAAAAAATGCGTTGTTAGTTCGAATACTGTTAGCATAGTAATGTGAGTTGAGTATATTGATTCCTTCTATCCATTGAATTGTCCTTTGATTCCTTCTATCTTTGTGGAGAGGCTTTATGGACGTAAGTACCAGATTAGACTGCTTTCCACAAACGTGTCGCTGAAGATTCTGTTAAAATGTAGGCACCAGAATCTTTGCAATATTAGCTATTAAAACGCAAGCTTGCAACATTTTCAGCGCTATCAAATATGAAATGGTCTCATGGGTTTTTTCTGCAATATACTCACATTGTGCCATCAAAATTTTGAACGGATGCTTTCAACCACGGCATATGAGAAAGTTTAGCTCCTTCCTTGAGCTAAACAGAAATAAAATCTGGCACCTTTCTTCTTTATCTAAGAACCCATTTGGAATGGATTTCCCTTGAGGGTTAAAAAAAAATTTTTTTTGTTCCCTTCTAACCAAATGCAAAAGGAGATAATAACAGTAATATAATAGGCTCATTTTGAGGTGAAATTAAATGTACAAAATGTATTTTATGCCCGTTTTGTTCCATACATCCGATAGATAATTGAGACTTTTGCTTCCAGTCTATCTACTTGAACAACAACAACATCTCAGACTTGAGCGGAATGCTGCATTACAGTATGTGGAAACTGAAGAAGCTGAAGCTCTCGTACAACCTAATCCAAGGGATTGCCCCGAACATGTTCAGCGGATATTCGAAGAACATCGACTTCCTGTACTTGGATCACTGCCTCATTCGAGAGATTGATGCCCAAATCTGGAATGAATTCTTCTATATGGAGGAACTTGATCTCAGTTTCAACTTGATTGATAAAGTGACCAATAACAATAATATCACAAATATCAAAGGTAAGTGAATTCGCTTCAAAGAATTGAACATAGTTTTGTTTATATGAGCCTCATTGAACCAAAAGGTTCAATTTCTTTTAAAACAACAGTGGCCAGATCGCCATTCCTCAGTAGCAGCTATTTTGTGTGCGAAAAACAGAAGTGCGATCATCACTCTAGTACAGGGGTCGGCAACCTTTTGAGTCGGAAGAGCCAAAAATGGCAATTTACAAAATTTCAAAGTTTTAAAGAGCCACAAAATTTTTTCTTGCCAACAATAAATAACGGGTGGGCAGAAAAGTTCGTAGGCTGACAAATAGATGGCGCTACTAGTATTAAATCCACATAAATTTTAGTTAGGCCTAACCTTCAAAAGACACGTATATAAATTTGACAGCTGTTGCACTATTAGTATGCGAGTTATAGCATTTTTAATGAGGTTATAGCATTTTTAGTGTTCATCATGTGCAGTCTACTCGGCTGACTGTCGGACTCCGGTGTGAAATGCTGGAGTCATGTTTCATCCATTGTCACATATCGACGAAAAAAATTCGGGTTTATTACGATTGAACAGCTCCAAACACTGCTTAGAATCCTCAATTGGTTGTTGTTTTCGGTCGATTGTGAGCTCGCGCGGCACCCACTTTGAACAGAGCTCTTGCATATCCAAATATTCATTCACGATATGTCCAACACGCTCCTTTGATATCTTTAGGGTCTCAGTTATCTCAATCAACTTCACTTTACGGTTATCAGAAATTGTTTTGTGGACTTTTTTGATGTTTTCGTCGGTAACAGCCTCTTTGGGGCGTCCATTGCGTGCACCGTATTCGGTGCTCATTTCGCCTCGTTTAAATTTAGCAAACCACTTCTCTACGATTGATTTTTCTGGTGCAAAGTCCGAATAATGTTTAGCAAGCCAAGCCTTCGTTTCAATAGTATTTTTTTTCGCCAAAAAGCAATGCTTTATTAACACATGAAATTCCTTTTTATCCATTTTTTCAAACTAACTAAAGTTGCTTCACTAAAAATGCTATAACTCACATACTAATATTGCAACAGCTGTCAAATTTATACACGTGTCTTTTGAAGGTTAGGGCTAACTAAAATTTATATGGATTTAATACTAGCAGCGCCGATTTAATAATACTAGCCCACCTGTTAGTACACGCATAAATAAAGTTTTTTGATAAAAAAAAAAAAAACTAATATATTTATTCATAAGAAAAATATCTATTTATTCATTATATCATTCTATTTATTCATTATTAGATAATTACTTATTATTTAAGTAAAAAATTAAAACAATTAAACATTTACTTACAACACTAACTTGTACTTCAATAACAAACAATTGAGCAAACAAATTCAATGGGAGCATTGGCTTTGCATGGTTTTAGAAAGTTTGGATAAATTTGGCTCATAACTTGTTGCTTTAAGTTTCAAACACGACTCTAAATTTTCATTTGTTAGTTGGCTTCTTACTTTACTTTTAATTATATTCATGCAAGAGAACGCTTGCTCGCACGAATATGTCGATCCGCAGATAGTCAGCACTCCAAATGCCAACTTCTTCACCTCACTGTAGCAATCTGGATCCATGCGTCGAATGTAAATGCCTCAACTCGCGGCATTTCTTTTAAAGTTGTCCACTTTTTTTGCGTTACGTACATACATTTCTGGACCTCCAACTCTTCCAACTTGCTTTTCAACTCTGTAAATTTTCCACTCCACAAAGCTTTACTTTTTAAATCGATCAATTGCATTTCTAGAGATCCAGTATCAATTCCACATGGCTCAATGTGGATTTCGTTACTATTTGTGTCGAGAGGACTTACTATGAATGCTAGAGTGGTTTTGTTGGTTTTGAATTGCTCAAATCTATCAGCAAATTCATCTTTAATTTTTTTATAACTGTGCTGAAGTACCTCGTGCCAACAGTTGCACTAGTTTTATCACGATAATGCTTTAGAAATTGAAAATGAAGTAATATACCGCTCTGAATATCTTCTGCAAAAATAATTAATTTTTCTTCAAAACAAACCAATTCTTCTACCAAAACATAGTCTGGGTTTCCCTTTCCTTGCAGTTTTAGATTCAGCTCATTTAATTTCGCTGTGATATCCACCATAAAGTAAAATTTTTGCAACCGTTTGCCGTTTTCTAACTCAGGGTGATTAATGCCTTTTTTTTTATTTAGGAATGTATTTATTTCATCCAGCACAAAGCAAAACGTTTCAACACCTTACCTTTGGAAAGCCATCGCACTTTATAGTGAAGAAGGAGGCCGGAATACTGAATCTCCATTACGTTTAAGAATTCTTTAAACTGACGATGGTAGAGTGCTTTTGACAAGATGTTGTTAACAATCTTGATTACCAAATTCATGACCTCAACTATTTCTGCCGGAAATGTTTGGGCACAAAGCGCTTCTTGGTGTATTATGCAGTGAAACATAAGAGTTTCGTGGTTTATTTTGCTCTGAAGAATCGTTTATTTATTTTTTTTTATTTTTTCATTATATTTATCCATTTATTTTTTTCTGTCATACTTCTGGCTCGATCAGTTGCTATTGAAACGATTTTATTTAAATCGATCTTATTGTCTTCAAGGCATTTTTGCACGGCATTCGCTATATCTTCCCTTCTAGTTTGTCCCGAGAGTGGTAGCAATCCTAGAAGTTCTTCTTTTGGTCCTTGGGAAGACATATACCTGACAAAAAGGGCAACTTCTACCGTGTCTTTTATGTCGTAATACTCATCTATAGCCAGTGATAAGGCAGAAGAAAGTTGAATAGCTTCCACCTGCAAATATGTTACATTTGAAGATATTTTAGCTATTCTATCTTGTACTGTTTTAGCGGATAGTGGCAAATCTTTGATTTTTTTTCAAGATTTCTGGTTTGTTTTTGAAATCACGAAACAGTTCTTCAGATTCCTTGTTAATCGATTCAGAAAGATTTTAAAATGTTTTTTTTTTTTGATGAAATAAATAATATTTGCGTATGGAACTAAAGAGCCGCAGTTTCACATCCAAAGAGCCGCATGCGGCTCGCGAGCCACAGGTTGCCGACCCCTGCTCTAGTACCATCTTCTTACTTTTGATAAAAAGATGCTGAGGCTGGCGTAATACAAATCGTAAAGACATGCATGCTACCGACATTCTTCGAAAAATGTATGCATTTCAATGCGTGTAAATTACAACAATGTTCCGCACTTTCCCTTAATGCTCAAACAATTCAGAATGTCAAATAGCAGTAGTTCGATCCACCCAAACAGCAACGATGTTTCGCCCTGTTTTCATTCATTCGAAGACGTGGTGTACTCTTCAACTTTTGCCCTATTTAATATTAAAAATTACATACTGTTTTTACTGGTTCTTTTATAATTTAGGAATTTTATACATAAATAATTGTATTTAATCGGGCAGATATTTATTTAAGTGGCAAGTCTAATAAGGTTATTTTGGTTCACTTTCCTTCTTTCATTGAAAATTCTGAAAAATGATCGAATGGCTCACTTTGCATTTTCCTGAATGATCCCAAAGTAACATTAATCTATTTTACATTTTGATGGCAATAAAAACAAAACGTTTTCCCCGTAAACTTAAGTTGTAGAAAGAAAGAATGCACAATGGTTATTTTTATATGAATTTCAAAATGTATATACAGGGTGATACAATGATATTGAAAAACACTTTGAGAGATGGTATAGCTTACTGATACATACATTTTTGTGTAGAAAAGTAGAGTCGGAAGTGAAGCATTCTGGAATGAATGCATTTTTTTAAAAAAAATTTCGCAACAGCTAGGCGTAAAGCGTCAACGGATACATGTCACGTAACGAGTTTTAAGTAATCTGACTTGCAACATTAACATTCTGATTGCCTTTGGTAGTTTTCCGGGTTTTCTTCTATGCGACTCATAAAAATCTCCTGGGAATGCATAAGATCCATTTGAGAGCAAGAAAAGTCTATCCGAACATGAGGGTGGGAGGAAAATATAATCGCGCATAAAATTGTGTTGTCGCCCAGAAATTGACTGTAAAGTTGCTATAATAGACACGCTGTTGTACACTTGGTATACGATAGCTTTAAGTCACGTGGTATTTGCATCATTTTTCAATTATCAGAGGCAATAGCAGATCTTTTTTATTGAAGAGATTATTGTTAGCGTTGAAGTGGTACAAAACTTTGGTCCAGTGGGTAAGCAGATTTACTAACCTAACATAAGACACAGATTCATTTGATGAAGATTAAAATTCTGCCCTCCTAAAATACAAAAGCATAATGCCATAAAACATTAAATTAAAGATTCTTACTTTTAAATATGAATTTTTATTTGAAATTCAATAAAATAATATTCTTATTTAAGATCATATGCGGAGGACTTACACTTTCTTCTCACTGCGGCCTCATGGTCAATTGACTAGCGCTCTGTTCTTGGGTACCAGAGGCTTCAGGTGCAAATCCTGGCGTGTCGCATGGATGTTTGCGAGTGGTTCGGAATCCTTTTTAAACTGTAGGTTCTGGTCTAATGAACCTAAAGGGTGCATAAAATAACCGTAGAGCGACAAACCAAACCTCCTCTCACTGGCTCATAGACCTATTACGCGTTTGCCTAGCATCTTTACGGGAACTTTTAGTTCAACTTGGTTGATAATGTTTCACGCGGAACTCTCTCAGTGCATAATTTCTGTGGCTTATCCAGCAGACCGCTCCTCGTCTGGCATCAGAACCGCTTTCGAATGAAACTGAAATGTTCAAAGGCAATGACAGTAAAATTAACTTCTGTCTTTCAGACAGGCCTTTCGAGAACACCCTCAGACTCGACCACAACCTGTTCACCTCTCTGGGTCCGGCGCTGCGTTACCACCGGGTGTGGACTTTTTCGATGGCTCACAACCTCATCGCGCACCTCGGCCCCGAGGATCTCCAGGGTGATCTTAGAGTGAGGCACCTCGACCTGCAGGGGAACGTCATCGCGCAGGTGGAGCGCCTCACCTTCGCAAAAGTCAGAGGTCTACTCTTGTCTCTGGACCTGAGCCGGAACAGAATCAAGTCCCTGCAGGGCTGCCTCCAGAGCCTCATAAGACTCGAAACCCTCAACCTCAGCCACAACAGGATAGAGGTGAGTCGCTTTTCTCTACTCAATAACTGACTGGCTAAAGGATTTCCAGAGTAATGGAACTTCATGAAATAAGGAAAACTTAAATTCATCTTATAATTAGCATAAATATTACTATTTCGGATAGTTTTTGAAAAAAAAAAGCTCTTTTTAGATCTATCCACACGGCAACTGAATTTCTGTATCGACTTACGTAGAAATGACGATTTTTTCAATTCTACTTTTCTGACTTCTTTGTGTCTAATCCTCAGTGTCCTGCAATGCAGGACGAACATCCCACGAGTGATCTACACTTGGATGGAGGGCAAAGCGACAGCTTCTGTTTTGATAGAGCATCTGAAAGTAGAGGTCTGATAGGGTTTCCGTGACGCTCTTACAGTTCTATGAACCGGAACCTAAGGCTTAAATTGGATTGCGAACCACTACAAACATCTGTGATACCGTTGGTAGTTCAAACCCGAAACCCGTGGCACCCCAGACATTCGACCATTCAGGCCCTAAGGACTTCTCCTTATCATCGTAATGTACTTGTAGAATAATAATTTTTATCCAAAACGCGAATGTCCTTCCTAAAATCACACTGGCGTTCTACACATTTCATCATGCTGCGTTGATGATTCTCAGATGGGTTCTGTTAGTGTTGTTTATTAATAAATTAATTGTTTACTATGTTCCTGCGGCCAAGTGCTCGCAATTTATTTCGACAAATCTGTGCATCATTAAGCCTGAGTCTGAATCCTATGAATCTTTTAATATCGTGGAAGTTTCCACGATTGCCAAGAACTAGTGTATCGCACATGTGCTGTAAGTTAAGATTTAATGAACAAACCCAACCCCATACAATAACAATTTCTGCTGATGTTTGACATAAAAAAGAGCTAGCGCTTCATAGAATTCATCGTTTTGAAAAGAAAACTAATATTAATCCAGTCTATCAGCTGAATAAATTTTAATTCAACATAAGAAAATCTAACCCCTTGATTTTTTCTCATTGCTCAAAAGAGCAATATTTATATTCTTTTAGAAAAAAGCCATTTTTTTTTTACCAATCAATGATTATTTTTTTTGCAATTTAACTTTCAAAAGCAAGCCTATGGCGCTCATCGTGATGAGAGATATGTTTCTTCTATTAGGGCATATCTTTGTGATTTGTAAAGTTTGTGTTCCATTAATAATTTGCTGATTCTAAACAAACATCAGTAGCTCCAGGATATGTAAGGGTATATGCATAGGAGTCTTACATCCTTGTAAGACTCCTTTAATAAATGATTAGCAATTCAGTGTGCCTTCTTATTAAATGTTGCTGCTACGTTTGGTAACGTTCCAATTCATGATCACTTTGAAATGATCGCCATCAATAATATGGAGTGTCAATTTAAGTGACCTCTACTTCGCATAGTAGCTGGGCAACCGGAATACACAAACTGGTTAATAGTTAACAATCAAAGTATTCAGCAACCAGGAGAAAAAATTAAAAATTTTCAAGGGAAAAAAACATGAAATATTCGGTACCCAGTATTATACTTCAATAAACGAAAATATCAATTAGAAATTTAATGTGCAAATTAAAAGACGTTAGAAATTAAATGATCTGTGGGATTACCATTATTGCAGGTGGCTTGTAATTCAAACGTAATAAAAGTATTAATGTGCTTTACGAATTTGGAGATCATTATAATAGAGATCATCATAAACACAACCCAGAAAAATTTGTTATTATTCATAAAATTTAGTATTTTTAATTGCAGTTATCAAATAAATATAGGTTTAAACTGGTCATATTATTTGCTTACATAAGCAAACTTTACTCAAATAAAGAAAATGTGCTATATATTTCTAGGACAGGAATGTTTAAGTGTACTTTGTTTTACGAAATATATCTCTAGTAATGCAATTCCCGAAGGTTCATACATCATTTTGAACACTGGTCTCTAAAATGCAACCCGTTACAGTTTAATTTGACTATATTGTAAAATTTACAATGTAAATAAATCATACAAAATATTAATCAGACCATTGCTATGTAACGACCCATTAAGTACTACAATGACTGACATACGTAATGAAATTGAGCATTTTAATTGTAATTAGTGACATGAGAGTTGTCCTAAAACTTACAATATTTGAATTTCATAGATATTTCATATAGTGAAATTGAACGTTATAATTATAATTAATAAAATTTATGTGGCTGTAACTTTCCACTGACACTTGATTGCAGTGGTTTATCAAGTTTTACATAAAGTTATTTTTCAAGTTGAAAAATATCACAAATGACTACAAATGCTCTTCAGTTAACTTGGATCTGTAAATATTTTTTGTATGTTTCATTGTGGAAATAGTTTTTTCCGACAGATAAGCAGTTCCGAAAGCAACTGACGTACCGATTACGGATATTCCTCTTAAACTCCTCATCTTAACAAGATAAAGAAAAAAAATAACAAGATAAAGTTTCTAAAATTAAATAAATGGTACACAGAAAATTAAAAAATACTAAAAATAAATAAAAGTAAAATACAAAATAAAAATAAAAGTTAAAAATAAACGAATTAAAAATAAATGAATTTAAATTTAAATTCGGTACAATTAGGGACCAGTTGTCGATGCCACAAAACTATTGGAAAAAGTAAACAAACACAGTTGAGAGGGTTATGCTGAACGGTGGGAGCCGTAAAGATGAATCTGGAAAGCAAAGATTAATTGTTTAAAAAAAAGCGGATTTCAGAACCGATATTCTTTTATTTTTATTTATTTATTTTATTTTTTTTGTTGATATTTTTATGCATTATTTTGCTTACAAAAAAGGGGCAAAAAATAAAAACCTAACATGTTTATTAGTCGATAGAAAAGAATTAAGGTGCACATCGTAGCAGAAATAGCGAAAGGAGCTGAGTTCAGATTCGAATCCTCAACCTCGCGGTCGGAAATCCGATTCTGCACCAGTTCATCTTTTTATTGGAAGGCCGCCAATTTTAAAGCCAATGGACTCTTCAGATACTCAATGAGTTAAAGCTTCTCAGCGAACGTTTAAGTTCACCCCGTCACCTGAATTCACTTGCGCTTGTTCAGAATAACAGCCACTTGAGGAAAGCACTCATAGGAGACAGCCCTCGGTCTTTTCTGCGAGCCCAGGGTGATAGGTGGGCAGGCGTTTGACTAACTCATTGAAGGAGAAGAAAAATCTTAAACATTTTGATAATATAAGACTTCTTGGATCTTGCCCTCTTAGTCATCGTGATATTCACTTCGTCTTCTCTCGCAGTTCTTCTAAAGTTAACTCTCTTTCAAAGCAAAATCCATTGACCAGTTCCCGATCCTCCTCTGCCTCCAAAAATCCCGCCCGTCATGGTCCGCCAAGCGGAAAATATTAACTAAAAACTATCAGCGACACTTTCAATGAAGTCAAAGTCACTCTCTCAGGAGAGCTTCTTGAAATTTTTGCACAAGATTCCGATGAACACTGCAGCATCACTAAATTCCTGCAAGCAAATAAAATGAACTCTTCCCTAATGCCCCGTAATGAAAGACCTATCAAAGCAGTTATCGAAGGCCTACCCCGCAACACTCCAGCTGAGGGAATCGAACAAGAACTCCCGGCCCTAAATCAGCCCAACTAACTAATCTAAAGACTAAAACTCCAATCACCGTCTGGCAAATTTTCTTACCTAGAAATAAAGAAAATGAAATGATTTTTGACCTTACCAAATTCTCTTATCTAACTGTTAAAATTGAAAAATTTAATAGACTATGGACTATTAAATTAGACTAATAGATGGTGATTGGACTATAAATTAAACCAAATTCTCTTATCTAACTGTTAAATAAGACTAACTGAATAGATTTATGGCACCACACAATGTTATTCATGCAATCATTTCCACCATAGTACTGCTAATTGCTACAGAACCCCCGAGGCTTAAAATGTGGAGCAGCCCACAATACAAAACAATGTCCTGCCACTGATAAAATCAAAAATCCCACTTGCATCAACTGCAAAATCCCACTTGCAAATCCCTCTTGCATCATCTCGCTGCTTGGCGCGGATGCCCGAAATTCCCAAAACCAAGAATCCCCCCCTCAAAATCCTACTAATCCTCGCAATATCGACCCCTAGCGCCAAGTCACCACTAACTTCTCCTACACCAACATCGTTTCCAGCAACATCATCCCCTCAAATTCCTCCGATAATCCCTCCTAATCAAATTCCTACAATTCAAACCGACGCTACTAACAATATCAAAATTTACGACGGAATTAAATCAATGCTCACTAATCTGCAAGCTGCTCAAACCAAAGAAGATAAACTGTTCACAATTTTGCATGGATTTTCAGCTTTCTACAATAACAAATCTAATTAATGTCTGATCCCTTCGCTGGACTCAAAATTTGCTACTGCAACGCCAACGGCATCTACTCTAAAATGACCGATTTTAAAAACTTTGTTCATAACCATATTCCAGATGTTATTCTCCTCCAAGAAACTATGCTTAAACCAACCCAAAATATCTTCATTCCTAACTATAACTTCTATAATAATGACGATCCACAAAACCCTGTCTCAAGTGGCACAGCAGTTCTCATCAAAAACAATATCTCCCATCACGAAGTTCCCGCGCCCTTCCTCAGCAGCATCAAAACTACTCTCATCTCAGTTCGCTTCGCCAACATCCCCCCCTTCCCCTCCATTGCTTCTATCTAAGTTCCCTGCCACATCCGATCTCCTTGCTGATCTCACTACGCTCCTATGCATCAACAAAAGCTCAATCCTCTCCGGCTACTTCAACTCTCATCACATTCAACTTTTCTGTCTGCACTGGTTTCTTGATCATTACACCCCCCAGATACGGTCTTAACTCTTCCTCTATTATTGATATCCCGATTCTTAATAACTTCCACTACACTTACGACATCACTTCCATCTCCGAACTTTCCCCTGACCATAACCCAGTTCTTCTCAACTTCAACGTTAAAGACATCACACTCAATATCCCTCCTAAAGTTGCTACCAACTGGAAAACCTTTATCAATAAGCTCTCTCAGATTACTCTCCTCTTTCCTTCCAATATTTATAATAGCAATGATCTTGAAATCGCTGTTGACAATCTTACTACTAACATCCTCACTGTCCATAACAAAAGCACTTACTTCCTTCCCCTCTCCAGTCAAACTATTAATCACGCAACGCAACAGAGCTAGAAAAATTGGCAAAAGTATCGCGACCCTCTCTCCAAGCATCTCTACAACAAAGCCCAAGCTATTCTCAGAAGAGAAATTAAAAATTTTAACGAATTGACCTGGGCAACTGAACCTACCTCGCTTAATACGGAGAATGAAGCTGATTTCAAAGCTGAACTTGTCGCTGACAGCTACCAGGAACAATTCTCAGAAAACAACATCTCAAATACTAACACTGAATATCTGTTCTCCAACTCTCTCACTAACTTCTTTAATCACCCATACCCCACTACTTACTGCTCTACTCTTCCTTCTGAAATCATTAACTACTAACATTAAAAAAACTCCTGATGATGACAATATTACTAATAAAATGATCAAAAATCTCCCGACCTCCATTATTTTATTGCTGACTGAAATTATTGACCCTATTTTCCGCCTTGCTCACTTTCCTACTCAATGGAAAACTGAATGCATTCTCTCCCTCCTCAAACCCGGCAAAAACCCCTCTAACCCCACCAGCTATCTTTCTCCTCCCGACTCTCAATAAACTCCCCGAAAAAATCATCCTCAGCAAATATCAAGATTTTATTTATTCCAACAATATTATGTCTCCTCATCAATTCGGCTTCGCAAAGAGCTTATCAACCACACATCAACTTCTGCTTGTCACTGAAATCATTGCACAAGGACTCGCCACCAAATCTGCCACTGGTATCATTTTCCTTGATATTGCCAAAGCCTTCGACAGGGTTTGGATAAATGGACTTATTCATAAACTTATTTATTATAACTTCCCGCCTCATCTTATTAACCTTATCTGCTCCTTTCTCTCTAACCGTAACTTTGTTGCCTGTGTCAAACATCATGATTCCTCCCTTAGACAAATGTCTGCTGGAGTCCCCCAAGGTTCTGTCCTCGCTCCGCACTTATTTACTCTTTTCATGAACGATATCCCTGTCTCTCCTGAAACCTCTCTCAGCCTTTACGCCGATGACACAGCCATTATTGCTCACCATCGATTGACACGGCCACCGATCTTACGATTCTTAATAACTTTCATTACACCCATAAAATAGCATCTATCTCTGAGCTTTCCTCCGATCACAACCCCATCCTTCTCAACTTCAATGTTAGCTAACTGGGAACTCTACTAACTGGGAACTCTTCAAATCTAATCTCTCTCAGATCACTCCACTGCTCCCTTCTACAATTGAAAATAATGATGAACTAGAAAAATCTGTTGACACTCTTAATACTAATATCCAACTCTAATACGTACAACTCTGCATCAAAACCAATCAACAAAAAAAACACCTACTTCCTGCCTCCCCCCCTTCAGCATCTCATCACTCAACGCAACTGACTCAGGAAAAATTGGCAAAAATATCGCGACCCCTACTCCAAGCATCTCTACTCAGAAAAGAAATCAAAAACTTCAACCAAACAACCTGGGCCACTGAACTCGCAGCACTTGACATAGACGACCGTTTGCTTTGGAACACTGCCTATCGATTTAAAAAGAAACGACCCACCATACCCACCCTCATCTCTAACAACCTAATCCCCTCCACTGCCTTTTCTAACTCGCTAAAAAGCGGAACTCCTTGCTGACAGCTACCAAGATCAATTTTCTTCTGACCTAACACTGAAAATATTGTTTCCTCCTCTCTCACAAACTTCCTTAACCATCCCTACTCCACTGTCCCCCCTGAAATCATTAATTATATGAAATCTACTAACATTAAAAAAGCCCCAGGAATAGATAATATAACAAAATGCTTAAAAATCTTCCTACCTCTACTATCTTAATACTCACCCATATCATCAACACTGTTTTTTGCTTGGCGCCTTCCCCTCCCAATGGAAAAACCGCACGTATGATTCCCATTCTTAAACCTGATAAAGACCCCTCTAACCCCACTAACTACTGCCCAATATCTCTCCTCTCCACCCTCAGCAAGCTTGCAGAAAAAATCATTCTTGGGAAATATCAAGACTTCATCTATGCCAATAATATCATGTCTCCTCACCAATTCGGCTTCACCAAAAATCTATCCACTACCTATCAATTACTCCGTGTCAGTGAACTCATCTGTCAAGGACTCTCCACTAAAACCTCCACTGGAATTAACTTTCTCGATATTGCTAAAGTCTTCGACAGGGTGTGGGTTAACGAACTTTCCGCCCCATCTTATTAATCTTATTCTCTCCTTCTTTTCTAATCGCAAATTTATAATTTGTGTTAAAAACTCCGATTCCTCTTAGACCCATGTCTGCTGGAACCCCTCAAGGGTCTGCCCTTGTTCCTCATTTATTCACACTGTTCATGAATGACATTCCTACCTCTCCTAAAATCTCTGTCTCAACCTTTACGCCGACGATACAGCTATCATCTCTAAAAACCGCAGCACTGTCTATCTCATTGAACAACTCCCAAACTACATTTATCTCCTCGAATCCTGGCTTACTAAATAGAAAATTAAATTAAACGTTAGCAGAACTGAAGCTGTCTTCTTTTCGCGCAAACTTAATCCACCATAGACTATTTCCATCTTTGGAGAGAATATCATCTGGACAAATAAAGCCAAATATTTAGGAGTTATTCTTGATAAACATCTTACTTACACTCAACACATCCTCTATCTTCGCGAGAAATTTAATAAAGTAATCCGCATTTTATATCCAATAATCTGCCGCAATTCGCCTACCACCATTCAAATCTAACTTCTTCTTTACAAAATCTACCTCCTTCCGTTAATAACATACGCGAGTCCAGTCTGGGGTACGGCATCTAAATCAAATATTACTATCATCAGTCGCCTTCAAAACAAAATTCTCCGCATGCTTATTAACGCTCCTTGGTTCTACCGCAACGCCGACATTCATTATAAGGTGGGATTATAGCGGTCATACAATTTTTCGATACCATTTTTATAGTACGATTTGTCTTTAGCCTCAAAATAGGCTTCAGTTTCGGCGATTACCTCTTCATCGGCGCGAAATTTCTGTCCAGCGAGCATCCTCTTGAGGTGTGAGAACAGAAAGAAGTCGCTGAGGGTCAGATCTGGAGAATACGGTGGATGCGGAAGCAATTCGAAGCCCAATTTATGCAATTTTGCCATCGTTTTCATTGATTTGTGACACGGTGCATTGCCTTGATGAAACAGCACTTTCTTCTTCTTCAAATGAGACCATTTTTTTGCGATTTCGTCTTTCAAACGCACCAATAATGCTACGTAATAGTCGCTGTTTATGGTTTTCCCTTTTTAAGATAGTCAATGAATATTATACCATGCGTATCCCACAATATTGATGCCTTAACCTTGCCAGCCAACTTTTGCGTCTTTCCCCGTTTTGGAGTCGGTTCATCAAGTGTAATCCACTCCGCTGACTGTCGATTGGACTCCGGCGTGAAATGATGGAGCCATGTTTCATCCATTGTCACATATCGACGCAAAAATTCGGGTTTATTACGATTGAACAGCTTCAAACACTGCTTAGAATCATCAATTCGTTGTTGTTTTGAGTCAAGGGCTCAAGGACCAAAAAGGCATTAATCCCCATTTACTAAATTTAAAATGAAAAATAATTAAGAGATGAATATTAAGTGAGGAGCAAAGTAAAATAATAAGAGAGTTTATATACTTACGTGACTTAATCTCGTTCTCTCTCGCTTACGTGACTTTTAAATAAATCGGCGAGGACGCGGATTTATTTAAAATAAAAGGGACGTTACAGAAGTGAAATACAAAAATAAAAATCATCCACACACAGGTGGGCACTGGAATCACACGCAGGTGATTTTATAAGCTTGATTACATATTATAATGTTTACAATATATACAAATTTGCTGCTTGACGATGGGAATTTGACTGCAGAATTTGGAGCTTGGCGACCGACCTCCGCTCTGGAATTATCCCCACGAAAAGCTGGATTGAAAATTTAATATGGGATTTTTTAAGTTAATTTAAAAATTGAAGAAAGGGAGTAAAAAAAATTTTTAAAGAGCTTAATAATAAAATAAATCGTGCAATTTAAATATATAGGTTTTGGATAGGTAGTTAAATTTAAAAGTAATTAAAAAGAATTTACAAAGGAAGAAACAATGGAAAAAGATGGAGAATTTGTTGCTGGTTTTAAAGTTCTGGAATAGAAAAAGTTCTTTCTTTTCTGACTCGAAATGATGCTTGCAGTTGAAAATTTTTTAAAGAAAAGAATGCTTCAGTAAAGTGCTTGAGGCGCCATCTGTTGGTTAAATGCAGATGCTGGCTGTTGAAGTAGGAGTTGCAGAGCTGGATTCGATCCTGGACTTGACCATTGGAACGCTGACCATTCAGCTGGCTGGTCTTGTTGTCAATGTGGGTAGGAACGTTAAAGAATAGAAGAATGGAATTCCAAAAGGGGAAAGAAATTAAAAAATTGAAAACTTAATTGTTTAAAATAGCTCTGGGTCTTCTTTCATTTATAGTATTAGTGAAGTCATAGTCTGGTAAAAGTTGAAGAAGTGAATTTGGGATGTTAGGTAAATTATAATAAATATTATCTGCAAGTTTATGAAAGAAACTGTCAATAGTTGGAATCTCTAACTACAAAGGCCGCACTCTTCACCTGCCCCCCCCCTCCCCCGCTCTCTGCCGCTGCTTGAATAGTCGAAACATTTTCGTTTCTCCCCAGACTCTGCGCTTCCATCACTTCCATTCCACTGACCTTGTAAACTTTGAAAATTTTCCCGGTCATTAGCATTTCCTACTATTTAAACAAACTGCTCTGAACGTTTTTGGGCAACGGGCGTACCGGTTACGGAGTTCCAAGGTGGTTTTAAGAACCACGAAAACCTCCACATCTTAATTTAGTTAACACATTAGCACTATAGAATGAATTTGCTTCAATTATTGAATAAAATATAAAGGAAAGACAATTAAAATTTAAGAAAAACATCTCTTGCTTGAGAACAATTGAAGCAAGAGATCGAAAAAGCTAAAGCTATCGGTACAATTTGGAGTCCGTTGACGATGCCCAAAAATAAAACATAAACACCCTCAATGTAATCATACTAACGCTGCCAATTTACTGTGTTAAAGTCAAACTGTTCAGAGTTTTGATAAGTTGGGTCGAAGTCGTATGCACTTAGATAGCAAGCCATTATGCCAAATTTTATCAAAGGCCCTGCCAACTTCAAAAAATAATATTCCCGTAGTTTTGCGTTCATTAAAGCTGCCATGGATCAGCTCTGTCAGGCTTAAAAGTTGGTGACAGGTACCTAATTGCTTTCTGAAACCAAATTGTTCAGAAATGATTAGGTCATTTAAATCGCAATGCTGATTCAAAGTAATAAGATTCAAATAACGCAGATTTGAATATTTTGCTCAAATTACTGAGTAGCGAGATAGGACGATAATTTTGAGGATATGCCAAATTAGAATTGGTTTTGGAATGGGGCAGACTACGGCAGTTTTCCAGCAAGTTGGAAAATAACAATTCCTAAGTAAAAAATTAAAAAGAAGGGTAATATAAAGAATAAATTTAATAGGAGTGTACTTTAGCATACGATTATTATTAAGATCCAGACCAGGGGTTTTGTTGCTTTTGAAATTTCTGATAATATCACAGACTTCTTTAATAGTAATTAAGTATGTGTAAGTATTAAGTATAAGTAAGTATGTGGTTGTTGTAAGAAATCTGCGACTGTAGAGTTGGTGTGTTCGAAGAAATTTTTATCTTCAATATCGTGATTGAGTTCAAATTGGGTTTTGAGGCCGATCTAATGAGAGAGTGTATTCCTTGGCTCTATGAGGGCCAGCACATCTAACACACCTTGTTGGAAGTCGAAATACTTCCGACGAGTGGAAAAAGCCCTGACAATTAAAACAGATCGAGGGGCCAGGTTGTCCCTTATAACTTTCGATTTTGACTCTCAGGCCGAGTAGTGTCGATAAGTTATAAATTTCCTCAGCTTTAGAGGAAGGTGAAAGCTGAACGTAAAAAAGGGTACCCGAGCACGTTTAATAATGGGGAACTGTAGAGATCGGCCTCTACTTCATCTTGTGGGGTGTGACCAGGGAGAGTGCGGATCGCGACCTTAATGGGTTGGTCCTTCTGCGACGGTCATCCAATTATAAGAGTTCTTGAAAGGCGTAAAAACACTCTCAAGGATCGATGCAAGGGTCCTATACTGAGACTCACTCTCTTGCCTGAATACTGGGCACTTGAACTCTCAGCTGGTTCGAAGTGTTCCACCATTTGCTCTTATCTACTGGTACGTTTTGGTTTTGAAGTGCTCACGCTTTGGTCAGCAGCCAACGTAGTGCTAGGGGTGTTAGTGGGGCCATATTTGCCCTTTCGGAATCCTTTTTCGAAGTAACGGTGATGAAACCCTCCTCATCATCGACGTCGGGGTTTTCCTGTTATGGGGGCGGCACCGGGAGTGGGATCGCATTCGTGGGCAGACTCGGCGGATGCGTTGAGGTCCTGCAGATCTTTCCTCAATTCGATCAGTTCTTTCTCAGTCGGGAGATGGGGCACCCCGGGAACATGTGCAGATTGCTCTTGGAATACTCTTCCGTTGTGAGCGATGCTTTTTGCCAGGTAGGGGAACGGATGTCATTTGCAGCACTGTGGTGCTTCAGCACGCTAGTCGTGAGGGTCGCCGCTTCTGTCGGCAGGTGCTCCAAAAACGGGAGATGTTCCGGAGTCGGAGGACGCAATCGTCGGGGGGCGGGTGACTAATGAGGAAGTCGTCATTGTGAAGGTCCTCCCCTTTCACAGTCATAGTTGTGTCCATTGTTGAAAGTTCGTCTGGTGAAACGCCCTTATCGTTTAGCGGCTGTCTCTGCGGAGAAAGTAAGTCCGGATGATGTCTTCTTTTTATATTTATTTAAATATATAAAAATGTTGTATTGTGTCGTCAGTTTGTATATGCTTGTGTTTTAATTTCTACTCGAGTGTAGAAAAAGCTAGCACGCTTAAAAGTTTTTCTAAAATTCAGTGTGGGTTAGGAGCGAGGTCGAAACGCGTCCTCACTCAACGATAGTTGGAACCGGATTCAGTTCCGAAAGCGGAACAAAAAAACACGTGAGCAAATTCGTACAACTGTGTGATTAGTTGATTATTCTATGAAAGAGTGAGTAAAAGACTTTATAAAATATATAAAATAAAAGATATTTAATATATTTTCTTAAAAATATTTAATTATTAATATTTAATCTTTTATATTTTTATAAAATATATTTGAATATAATTTTCTTTAAAAATATTGCTACGCTGCAAATTGTCGTGTCAATATAAGCAATATCTTTTTATAAATATATCTTTTTTTTATTAAGATAACAGGATTGTACAATGGTTGTGTAAATTTTTATGCAATATTCTATATGCGTCCCTTGATAGGGGCTTTTTTTTGGTCGCTGCAGCTGACCGGATGGGTATCCGGTGTGTCCAACGCAATGACCCGTTTCCGGTGAGTGAAGATCATTTACAACAGCTGGGGATATCTATGGAAAGTATTTTAATTGGCAGGGATAATTTTCGTGTCAATATAAACAATATCATTTTATAAATATTTTTTTTTATTAAGATAACATATGATTGTACAATGGTTGTGTAAAGTTTATGCAATATTCTATATGCGTCCCTTGATAGGGGGTGTTTGTTGGTCTCTGCACCTGACCGGATGGGTATCCGGTATGTGCCCACGGAATGACCCGTTTCCGGTGAGTGCAGGTCATTTACAACAGCTGGGGGTGAAGGGGATATCTGTGGAAAGTATTTTAATTGGCAGGGGTCATAAAACACTTCGGGGCAGATGGCCAAGAAATCAGTTCATCAAGACGGGGATTTGGATTTATGGACGGGGGTGCGTCTGCCCAACGGATATAGACTCTAATTCGGTGTCGGCAATCTTCCCCCTCCCCCTTCCCACCCACACACTGAAAGTGAACTATAAAATGGAGGTGATGGACATCGCAGAAGAGGAGAGGGAAGGAGGAACCCAGAGCGGGAGCGAGACGCTCTGAAAATAACGGACGATAAAGGGAGGGAGAGCTGCCCCATCCTCCGTAATGAAGTGCTGGAGGGCCCAGATGTAGAAAGCTTGACGCTGTCTCCGAGTGACAGAGTCTTAGACCACAGACTTCATGCCCGACTCAAGAGCCCCGTGCAGCCACATAACTTTGAACAGTGCTGATAGACTTCATTCGTCATGATGCTTAGGCGCCCGACTCTCGATTTCAATCAGTTAGCTGGAGATCCCCTGGCAGCAGCGCCATTTGAAAAAGAATGTTGCACAACCCATGCGACATGATGTGGACAAAACTTCCATGCGACATGATGTGGACAAAACTTCCATGCTACCCGACTGAAAAGCATCAACTGATGCAAGTGACTTGATGCTTCTTATTACTGAACTGAAATTATAAAAAAATGGCCCTCTGAAATGAATGAAAAAAAATAATGTCCTCTTCCCTGGCTGTTGCAACTACTGAACTGTAGAGACGATCCCCATATAATTTTAAGTAGTAAACATAGTTTTGTATTGGTGAAATTGTGTATAGAATATATATTTTTTTATTGGTGCATTATTCGAATTATACCATTACTTGATAATGTTAATTGAATGATTTTAATCCAAGCTTAACATTTGAAATAATAATAAATTCACTTTTGTATATATTTAAAATTATGAATTTGTTTCTGAATTATTTCATTTGAGTGTGTTTCCTTTTCCAATTATATAAGTCTCTGAAGGCATGCGAACTTGTAGGTTTAATTTGTGGTATGGGTTATTGCGGTTATATATAATGGTTAGTGTGTGTTGGGTAAAACGGAGTATCTAGTTGTCAATAGGATCGGGTATTGTTTAAATTAAGGTTTAAAAAAAAGGACAACACCACAAAATCAATAATTTTTATTCGAAAAACTGGGCAAAAATTTATAAATCGGCGTTAAAATTATTTTAAAATATGTGTTGATGTCATTTGCAATTGCATCAAAATGTTTCACAAATTTTTCAAAATTAAATATACAATAAATATTTACAGATCCAAGTTAGCTGATGAGCATTTGAAGTCGCTGCTGATATTTTGATTCCAATTTTTTTGTTGAAAGGATTTAAGATGTGTGTATAAATTAAGCCGAAGCTGGGTTTCTCCTTACAACTTTAAAGTTTTTATACGTTTAGTTAAATTTGTATAAATTGATAATTTCCATAAACTTTTTTTTTGTAACTCAGCCAGAGGGTGATTTATTCATTCAAGGAAATTTCAATGATTGATCGGATTTCAGAATCTCGCTTTTGAACATTTCCAGAGCTAAGAAAACGCACTGTGGTAAGTTCCAATATGTTCGATAAAATCGCTGAATGGACGATGATTAAAGCCATGCGATCAGATATAGCTAACAACTGAGAGGGACTTGTTCTAAATCATCTGACATATCCTAGCATTTTCCACACAGAGACTACTGAGGAATGGAGCAATGTACGAATAATGATTTTGAACCCATGTCATTATTTACTGCTTTTACGGGATCAAAGACAATTTTATTCTTTCCACACATATTTTTTTGTCATCATCAGTAGTGATGCACTTAAATTTTTTTCCATCGAAGATTTTTTCTTTTCGAACAACATTTTAAACTTCTTTAAAAATATCGATCGATTACTCAAGGAGAGAGAGCTGCAGTTACCGAGAACTCAGCGATTGAGATCGAGGTAAATTTCGACACATGATCTCATGAGGACGAGTTTCTAGACTTTCTTCAGTAAAACTTCCTCTTCACTGTTCGATACAAACGTGACATGTCGAAGACACATCCACCATCCGAAATGTATCACACATATTGTAAGCTTACAATGCAATTTACCAGCTTTCCAATTGATGTAATTAAAAATGTATCTCCATAATTGTGAAAGAGATATACCGGAAAATCTTGCTTGACGTATTCTAAAAAAGCGCCATCAAAAATAATCTAACAAGGAGCACAGAAATCTAGACTAGTTTTAATTTTAAGAAAAGGCATTATTTATTCAAGTGTGTAATTAAAGAAACGGGAATATTTTTCCAAGTTAAAATGATTACCGAATTCACATAGATTTCTTTTTATACAAGTCAATGTTCGTAGTTTTGTTGTGAGCTCAAAATCAAAGTACTTCTTTTTCTCTCCAGGTCTTCACACTGGGTGAGTTTTACAACATGAACAGGCTGACAAAGCTGCATATGGAAGGGAACCGGATAGCCACATTGGGTTCTGAAATTCACGCCCTGACACAACTCAGAATTCTTTCGATCAGCAACAACCAGATTCGAAGTATTTCCACCAATCAAATTCCGCGAATACTCACGTATCTTTATTTAGCAGGTCAGTTCATTGCTGCTCTCTAATGAAAAGGCTGTAAAGTCAACTCATTATTTAATTTAATTTTTTCAAATTAATATTGATTGATACCATAATGCACAATGCCAAGTGTAAGTGTGCAAGATGACTTAGTTTCGAATCTGTGACTATTCACTACTGCTTTCAAAAAAAAAAGTAAATTGAAGAACATTTTAATAGCCCTTTTAAGCGTCTTGCATGAGCAGTTTTCCTAATGAGAGTTTCCCTTAATTTCGATCATACGATCCGCAAATGTTGTGCACTGAAACATGAAAGTTTTCTCAGAATTCAAAAGGCTTTCATCATTGTAGACTGGTAGATTAGTCGTCGCATACATGGATTTCACTTAGGGGAGGTGTAATTGTGTAGTAGCTGCTGAATCCATTTAAGTTCAATTATCTCAATTAGATGAGCTACAATCACCAATTCGAAAAATGGAAAAATCTATGGTTATCTTGCTTACTGAGTATATCTGATGTGTTTTATCCTTTGGATAAGACACGTCTTGATGCCACTCGTCAAGGCACTAAGCTCAAGCTGAAGCATTCCGGAATTCTTTAAAGTTTAGATCAACCCAGCTTGAATCTATTCGGCAAGTGCAGAACAATATAAAAATCGGATCAGATGATCGGTTAAAAGACATCGATTTAATCCTACGGTACATTCCACAATTGTACCTTCAATCTGATTCCCTAGAACACTTATCCTCGTAAACCCTCAGAGAAGAACATGTCTGGAAAAGTGGTCCATCGTCTTTCGTCTCATTAACCTCCAGCAATCCGCACTTCGCTTTTAATTTCTATTCGAATCTTTGTGAAGGTGCACTGAAAACAACAGTGGGCCTGAATAAACCATGGAAATCATTGTTACCTTTTCAATAGTTTTAATTGAATGGCTTTAATGACAGAAAATAATTTATTTTCCAGGCAATCCTTTTCACTGCGACAGCCAGATGCTACCTTTCCTGCAGTTCCTGAATTCAACAGAAGAAATCATGACAGATGAAGACCTTTGTACCCCTTCTCACAATGGTACCGCCCCAGCCTCTCCGCTTGCCCGCTGCCCTGCACCCTGCCGATGTTCCTTTACCAATGATAACTTCATGTTAGTGGACTGCAGCTCCTCAGGGCTCACCCATCTGCCACCATTTTTCACAGAAGAGCAGGTAAATGCCACAATCGTTCACTTTGCCGCAGCCGATCTTTGCAACTCATTGTTTACGAATAGTTTTTCAGAAACATCTGAGGAAAAGAAGCTGAATAATCGATTCTACTTTCATCCCTTCCACGTCCCTTAATCCAACATAAAAGCAACTACTTTAACGTGATATTATTATTAATACCTTAACACACTGCTTTCTCTAAAAGCCACATTAAAGAAACACCATTAAATTGGTTCGCATGAAGGGGATGGTATAAAAGGAAATAATTTGATGATGATTGAAAGTTTTTTGTATAAGTAACAATTAATTTGAATTTTCTATTTAAACATCACACATCATAATCGGAATAAATTGCTTTTTATATGCAAGCAAGTTTGCATGTCATTTCATCTCTGAAACTTCGTTATAGAAAAACATTTATAACTGCTAAATATAATGTGTTTAAAATGCTACCCTTCTTCTTCCAGAACTCTACTGTCCTCCAGATCTTCCTGCCGAGAGCAAATAAGGGAATGCCCTTCGTCATCGAGGCCGAGATCGAGGGTCTGAACTTGTCCAACAACAAGATCCAGTCTTTGGAAGAGGCAAGGCTTCCCCGTCGAACGAGGTTACTTTTTCTCGACCACAATCTCATACACAGGCCTCCCGTTTTCCTCCTCGAGTCCCTGGAGTTCCTGACGAGGGTTACGTTGTCCAACAATCCCTGGACCTGCGACTGCGCCGCCCTCGACTTTAAGAAATGGGTCGTCTCGAAATCAACCCTAGTGAGTATCAAAACTCTTTACTTCCCTTTTAGAAAGGAATCACTCTGTATTTACTTTGAACGTTAATATAGTTGCAGAAAAGAAAGCTATTAAAAATATTGATACTGCATTGTGTCGCCGTAACTTGGAATGTTAAATTATAGTGTGTCTGTGCCAAGACTCGTTTAAAGGAAATTCAGGCCCTACAGAGCTATCGTTCCCACACAATTTTTGTAATTGAAAGTTTCGAAACGAATGCCCCCTCCCCTCTCCTTCCCACCCTAGTAAGAAAATATTGCCTCCATCAGATCTTTATAGCTTTGTTATAGAATTGTTAAAAATATTTTGAAGTTTAATGTTATGCGACAAATGTGGGAATAAAAATGTTAATTATGTGTATAAGATAATGAAATAAAAGAAATTTAAGCAACATTCTGAAACGTTAATAAATGGAAATGAATCTTTCAATGAAGCCTCGTAAAGAAGCCACTTGTCTTCTACGTGTGGGTCTGAAATTTCTTCTTCTCTGCCAATAAAGTGTTTCTTTTCTGTCGTCTTCTAAGGTGCTGGACGTGAATGAAACACGCTGCGATCCTGACATGGCAATAGCCCAGGGCTGGCTGAGCGTGCCATCTGGCTTCTCCCGGACCGGGAAATCTGCCCGGACAGGACAAGCCTCTACATCGCCATAGTTTGCGGAGTTCTCAGTAAGTACTACCCACGGAATTAGTTCTTTCACGATCATGGAAATAACGCTCTCGGAAAAAATTATTTAAGTTTACTTCATTATATGGTGCACTGCTTTTAATAGCAAATTTGCTAGTTCAGATTTAATTTTTTTTTTCTTCCACTAAAATTATATTTCAAAGCACACAACGTGGAGTCCCAATGCCATGCACTTTAACGTGGTATCCGTAACGCTGTATAGCAGATTCATAGTTGTCCAGGATGCATTATGGGATCTTATTTTTACCGCATGAGTATAATAGCACCACGAGATTTTAATGCAGTCGTGGGCTGAAACAGATAAAAATGTTTCTTCCGCGCGTGTCGGTCTCGTGGGTGTGCTCAAACGAGATAAGAGTGCAAAACTTCAATATAATCATGAGGAGTGTTTAAATAAAAACACAACAGTAAATCTGGAAAGTTATCCATTCTGCTTGAGAATTTGTTGTCTTTGGACTGATATTTCAATTGCTTTTAGGCAAAACACTTAACTCACCACTCATACTAAAATTTTGAAAGAATTAATCTTTGTGAGATCAGTCTCCATCATCTCATCCTTTCCAGCTTTTTTAGCCCAGCGAAAGAGCTTCTGGCCTGCGGATTTATCGGACCAATTCCCAGTATAGATTCGAGGTCCAACTCATAGCCCAATGGCATTTCATCCCCTTTAAACCTTAAGTCCCGGTCTAACATGATTTTAGACCTTTGCGGGGGTATTGTTACTCAGCGTCCGCAGCTTATCTTCAAGTTACAAGCACCTCCTGAATAGTGCTAAGTGAGTAACGTCGGTGCCGCGATTGCCTTAAGGCATCCAAGACAACTGTCTAAGTGTTTGCCAGCTGCATTAGAACAACAACAAAAAATACCACATTTATTTTCCGCTAAACAATGAATCTTTTTTTAAAAAATCGTTATATGATAGTAGACATTTTTCTCTCTTCGCAGTGATGGCACAATCTTGTAATAGTCAACAGAGAAGAGAGTTGCCAAACATCGCCAAGTATTCATCGCGCATGTTAAGCTACAAAGTAAAAGCCGCGTGAGAAATATGTTTGTCT
The DNA here is from genome assembly GCA_021605075.1 of Caerostris darwini. Taxonomy (NCBI): domain Eukaryota; kingdom Metazoa; phylum Arthropoda; class Arachnida; order Araneae; family Araneidae; genus Caerostris; species Caerostris darwini. The sequence continues at coordinate 4,268 of BPLQ01000380.1, read as the reverse complement.
CAAACTGGCGACCCTGATGCGCTATCTATTATATTAAAACTCTACGCTTGTTTAGGCGAACATTTTCTAATTTTCCTTTTGAACTTCCCATTTGGTGGATTTAAAAAAAAAAAAAAAAAAATCGATCCATCTGCCTTGTTTTGATAAAAAAAAATAATAAAAACTTATTTCTAGTGCTTATTCGCTGCTTCGTATATCCCGCTTTCTTTCTGTGTATCTTTCATTATTCTCTGAACAGCAGTGAGGATGTTTGATATGGGATGATATGCTTAAATTGAGAATTTTCACTGCCAACTTTAATGCGATATCAACACACTCAACGTAGAAATACGTTTCACACCTTAAATGAAACATTTTAGTGAGTTACATCACCAAAAGGATTGTTGAATTCAATAAAATAAAAGTTTATCTTAAAGCCAATATTTTCAGTTTTATTTTCTTTAGAGTACTGCTGCTTGTCAAGTTCAGTGAATCTCTTGAATCTGGATCAGTTTCGAAAGTACACGGTGACAGTTACAAAAGCTACCATTCTTCTTAAAATATTTCGTAAATTCACAGACCACCGCTTTCGTTGCTTTTTTAAATTAATAAATAATCAAATAAAATGAATGAATCTAGAGGTGTGATTGCGAAAGAGATCACTGAACAAAGTGGCAACCGATGATGACCGATTTTTCTCGAAATTGCTTGAATTAACCGAACACCACGAGATAAATACTAATTTAACCAGGGAAAGTCAAGAAAACGAACGCTTTGAGCATCTTTAACACGCTAATTCAACCGCAGTTAAAGTAGTTGAGCCTTTGCTTTCGTGCAGTTAATGTGGTCTGTGCTATTTTTGTATTATATTTGCATTTAATCTGCACGTCTTTTGCTGTTTACATGGCATGCGCTCCTAGCTTTTGAGTTGGAATTTTGATATGACAATTTTGGAAATAAATTCGATTGAAATCCCACCCAAATTCCGTTGGATTATACAAAGCGGCAGTCAATTATAAGATTTAACTATCGATCTTTCCCAAAATTGCTGGAAACAACTCAAAGTGCACGAGTCTTGCTTCCGATATGATAAATGAATGAATTGATTTGGACTGAAGAAAAAATAAGCATAAACTCAATCTTTCTGTGCAGGTTTGCTCTTGGTGGTGGCCGGTGTAATTATCGCCTGGACGCGTTACAAGATGAACGTGAAGGTGTGGCTCTACTCACACGGAGTGACCTGGGTCAAGGAGAAGGACATCGACAAGGACAAGGAGTTCGATGCCTTCATCTCCTTCAGCCACATGGATCAGGACTTCGCCATTCTGGAGCTCATCAAGGGTGAGTTCTTCACTCGCGCCTCCCGATTGAGGCACGACAGATTCGAAGACAAGCATTTATGAAGCAAAGTAAAGGAATCGACAATGCAATTTGGTCTAGAATATTTTTGAAAATTTTGAGCAAATTTTGTTTGAATTTGGTAGCAAAACCTGATAATTTGGACATACTTTTTTGTTAATATCTTTGTATGATTCTGCCGCGAACATTATCATTTCTGTGTGTCAAATTTACACATTGAAATGATAATTTTTTATTAGTATATTGTAACATTTATTTTGTTAGATACAAATTAGCAAGAAATCATTTCTTTGTAGATATTGTGCTGATGAGGCATGACGTAATTGAGATGTCACATCAAATCGGAATATAAATGAAAGTGATTGCAAACGTGTTCGTCCAGGATTTGCTTGTATTTTTTCTTTGCATCCTCCATACTTGTGTTTTTAGTTTTGTAACCGTGAGCAAGTTGTCTCGCAAATGCTGTGTTATGATTTGAATAAAATACTGTTTTGTTACATATTTCCTTTCTTTTGAAAGTTGTATATTGTTTTATTCCCTGCAGTGAAAGTCTTCTACGAGATTCCAGGTCTAAGCTCGTTTTTTTTTCTTTTGCAGGGATCGAAGAGAAGGACCCGGATATCAGGTTGTGCCTTCACTACAAACACTTCCTCCCGGGTGAATTCATACAAGAGAACATCATGAGGGCCGTGAAGTGCTCCAAGAGAACAGTCCTCGTGCTCTCTCGGTAAGTCTCTCACCTTACAGCACACGCCACAATAACCATTGTAGTTAGATTCATAGATTCATTGAATCTATTTTGTTTCTACGAGACTAATATCTCCTCGGGACAGTAACGTACTCTAATTGTGTGTTGTATGAAAAAATACACAGGAGATTTTTTTCATGTTCAGGTTCATAAAAAGTACTCTCATTGCAAGACAATTATTGCTATGAACATCACCGACCTTGAGATTCAAAGGTCGAATTTATATTACATGCTCAATCCTGCTAAGAGTGGGCAGAAAAAGTTGAAAAGTGTGAAGTTCAAATTTATGCGGACCTACTTGGAATGAGCTATTTTCTGTTATCTTTCACAACAAGAATTGGCAATTTAAAATTCTGGAGGTCAATCAAAGTGGAATACCATGAATAATATAAAGTATGAAACTCAGATTTATGTTACACGTAACGTACAAAATCTGAATTGTATGAATAGAACTGCAACCCATTCGACAAGTGGACGAATTAAATGGAAAACTGTTTCATGTTTATCGTAGTACATGAATTGCACTAGCATAAGAATGAGAATTCCGTGCGTAAGGAAGATTTTCGACTGCAGACTAACTAAAAAATAATTTTAAATTGACGATCAATTAACAGGACGATTAATTATGATTGGATTACTCCCCATTATTACACCTCAATAAATCTTTTCTTAAAATGACAAACGGGAATGGGGAACAATAAACTCGTAATCTAAAAAATATCTCAGATTAAAAATCTTTTAAAAAATTAGAAAGAAGTAGCCCATTGCAATATGTATAAAATATAAAGAAAAGGAGCAATGGTCTGAAGTAATTTTCTTTCATTCTTTCACCAGTAACCGGATTACGACGAAATGAATTCTGTTCCTCCGATGCTGATAAACGGTGTTCCTCTTTTTCAGGAATTTTCTGGAAAGCGAGTGGTGCCTCCTGGAGTTCAAGCTGGCCCACGTCCAGGCCCTGAAAGACCACGTGCCCCGCATCATCGTCATCAAGCTGGCAGACCTGCCCAAGGACGATGAGCTGCCCGAGGAGATCCGGCTCTATCTCAGAAACACCACCTACCTCACTTGGGGGGATAAGCACTTCTGGAACAAGTTGCTCTACACACTCCCGAAGTCGCAGTCCGTCCCAAAACACCAGTTCCGAGACGATGCCAGTCTTCAAATCCGCATGGCAAACCTCTCCGCTTGAATGAATTTTTCCACATCACCGAATGTGTTCATTCTCATGTTCCTCATTGAAGAAAATACATTTGTAATTCTAATATAATAAATTTATTTTCTGATACATACATATGGACCAAACATTTCTTGTCAGATTTTTTTTATATTCAATGATGAATGTTCTGATCACCGTATAAGCAAACCTCTCTCCAGATTTTCTTGTACTGTAGTTTTTGGGCCTGCCGTTCTGTGACGACAGATTTTCTTGATTGCAATTATCTTTTTGGAGCTGTGTTTTATCAAAAGAAGGACACTCCTTTACAGCAAATTCGACTTCAGAAACATCTAGATCCATAAGTGGTGAATGGCACATACTGAAAACTTTAAATCGTAAGTGGCATGCAGATAGCAAAAAAGAAGACATCCATTACAATATTAAAATCATTTTTTTTCCATTTGTAATATAGCAAATGGTACGAATACAAAACTGATACCATGTGATAGTTATTTCTAATATGAGATTGAAATAGATATGGAACGAAATATGAAAACATGTAAATTGAATAACAAAATGAATATTTTTAAAGAAATATTAATTAATCGGTAATAAATTATATTAATTAATATCCCTTTTTAATTTAAAATTGGCGCATTTTAAATTTTATTTGCGCATAATTATTAAAAATTAAAATTCCTCAATAAATAATTTATATTTACCAATAAATTATAAATTAGTGGCTAATTAATGAAAAATTATTAAATAACTAAAATCTATTTTTCTTTAAATTCTTATAAGAGATATAAAATTTTCCCTCAAAAGTCTTTTTAAAATTTTTTTAATATGAATTCTCAAGAAATATTTGAGATTCCATTGAAAAAATTACCTAAAAGATATTTAAATATAAATAATAAATTTCTCAAATAGTGATATTTCTATGTTTGGTTAATGCTTGGTTTTCTTAAATCTTTCTCATGGACCATTCTCGAATTACTAGATTCATTCTGATTTTCTGATATC
>BPLQ01000379.1:0-23192 GCA_021605075.1 Caerostris darwini | reverse complement strand
ATGTACTTTTCGACACAGTAGTATGAGTTGACATACAAAGTTGGTTTGAACTCTTTCCAGTCAGAGGAATCAGGTGTATGTGCCAGATCTATGACGATAAATATCTAGCATGCAGCTGAATCTTCTGATTGTATTGAGCTGCATCTTCATGTTTAGTTTATTTATCCATAAATATAGCTCGAAAGTTATGTAAAATCTGTATATTTCTTCTCGATATCAATATTAGAAACGCTTGAAAATCATTTTTTGTCAGAAGTATTAATTTAATTGTTCTGTTTATTCTCGAAAATGCATAATTTTGAAACTAAGATGGAATGGATTATTGCATTTCTGAAAAATTTGCGTCTTTTAATAAGCAGTATTTCTATGGTAGGGTATTCAATACTGATTGAACTAGTCTTGTTTTTTGGTCAATTTAATAATTCATTTATTATAATAATTCAATTCTTCTCTTTGCCTTATGGGATAATTATGGGTTTAAACATAATATTAAAAAAAATTATTCTTATTTTATTAAATAAAAGAATAGATTTCAAATTATGTATTTTTATTTTAAAATTATTATTATTTTATTGCTTCTAAAATATTTACATGAAAATTGGAATGTTGTAACTTACTAAATGTATAATAAATAGCTGTGGTATAATATAAATTGGTCATATATATATTTTCAATGACTTCATATTAGGTTTGGGCCGAGTAACGCTTAACCCATGCTTATGTCTTATATCTTGTTCTCTTTTATTGCAGAATTGTATGTCAGATACCACTGAATTTTTCGAGAGAAATTGATCATGTTTTTAATTTCCATGAATTCAAATTTGGTTTGGCCCGAGTGAAGCTTAACCCATGCTTGTGTCTTTGTCCTTTTTTTCTTATTGCAGAATATTATGTCAGAAACCGCTGATTTTTCGAGATAAATTGGTCATGTATATATTTTCAATGACTTCAGATTAGGTTTGGCATGTATAAAGCTTAACCCATGCTTATGTCTTTGTCCTTTTTTTCTTTTATTGCAGAATGGTGTGTCAAAGACAGCAGATTTTTCGAGATAAATAGTATTAAAAATTTAGGATTAGGTTTGGTCCGAGTTAAAATTTACCTATGCTAATTTGTTAGACCTTGTTCTCTTTTTATTGCAGAATTGTGTGTCAGAGATCACAGATTTTTCGAGATAAATTAGTCATGTAAATATTTTCAATGACTTCATATTAGTTTTGGCCCGAGTGAAGCTTTACATATGCTAATGTGTTAGACTTTGTTCTCTTTATTTTTTCGCAGAATTATATGTCAGAGACCGCAGATTTTTCAGAACTACAGTAATCAAAATTTGAATAAAATCGTTTTTAAGCTTATTTCCTCTCGTTTTAAAAGATTTTATCTTTAACTCATTAATACTTTTTATTACTAAGTTTATTTGTCATATAAAATTTATTTTTAAAACTCGAAATACATTTAATGAGGTTCTATTTTTTAAAGTATTTTGAAAATGATTTAGATTAGCACTATAGTTTTAATATTAAAAATTTAAAATATTGATAAAAGTGTAGAAAGTTTTTTAAATTTCTTTTTTCATTTCAGTGATTCGTGTAACATTTATCAATGTCTAATGATTTATAACTTTTTATAACATGTATGTTATATAGAAGATTATTCAATTATTTCAATATTCTAGTTATCGTATTAATAATTATTAATGTAGTATTATTAGTGTAGATTTCTTAAAATAAATTAGTATTCATTATATATATTTCTAAAGCTTGAGATTTGTTTAATCCCCTTTTGATTTTGCTATTAATTAAAATTATTAATTAATTTTTTTCATTGCGATGTGCTAGGTATACAGTTGGCAACGGCAATTCGGAGATTTTCCTTAAGTATTTTATTACTTATTTCAAAATTGTTAAGTAGTAGTTTTGGAAAGTCATTTACAAGATATAGTCGAAAATATTTCAAAGGGAATATTTGTAAATTTAAAATACGAAAATAAAATAAAATATATGGAGATGATGCATTTTTCTCACATTTTGTTTAATAATTCTGTAAATATTTTATCAAAAAGGAATGATTTGGATAATAACATTATTAATTACTTTTTTTTTCTTTGTTGTTGTGCTAAATAAATAATTTAATTTAATAAAAATTATAATTTAAAAAAAATAAAAACAACTGAAATCTGCCTGGCAAATTTCAACTTATCATGTGTGAACATTCGAGAACGGATGAATAAACTGAAGAATATGCCAATGTCTAGTGATTTTGGAACAATAGTATTAGATATTTGAATCTCTATAAAAGATATAATATATATGTATTAAGTTTTTTTATTTTCACAGATTTTGTGAAATAAATTTTATACTGATAATTTCAGATATTAAATTTTTAAAATTTCGCGAGGAATGTATACTAACCAGAATAGCTAAATCACCAATTTGAGGAGCTTTTTGGCTCTTAAAATTAAATTTCATCTTTTACGATGTGCAATTTTTACTATAAATGCTGGCTACCTATTTAATATATAAAAATTATTTAATCTTTATCTAAAATTCTAATTTAATCTATATTTAAAATTCTAATTTAATCTATATTTAAAATTTGTTTTAATACTTATTGTTTAAATTTTGTTATTATTTTATGTCTAAATTGTATTTAAAATTCTAATTAATTTCAAAATTGTTGTGTGCACATAATTCAAATGTTTATCACCAATTCGGAGTGTCAACAAATACTGTTAGCTTTCTTCACAATAACGATATAAATAATGCTCGTGGCGCCATCCTTTGCTCAGTTCCTGAACTACCTTTGTAAACACCTTCATTTAAATCCCGCCTCTTTGAAGGAGGAGCTAACTTCCCATTGGCTCTCTTCGACTTCTGCTTCACCGCTTTCAGCTATCTTCGCTATTTTGCTAAGGATAAGGATTTTGATAATGATATTTTGCTAAGATTCGGGCTTCTGATTGTAACCGTCCAAATAAATTTAAATTAATAGTTTAATTTATTTTAGCTACTATGAATATTTTTAAATTCCAAACTTTATAACTTTAAAAATATCAATTTCTTTTGATACTTTTAAATTGATGTGCACTCATAAATGTAATACTTATTATAAATGATTATGTGGAGGTATTAGAGGTATATATACACCACAGTACATACTCCTTAACAGCTACGTCCGTATCCGTTCATTGAAATGTTAATGAAATGTTAATTTGCTCCTTTTTATGCAAGGAACCAAATATTTTCCTCTTAGTTTTCTTTTAAATGATTAATTTAAATTAACAAGAGAAATATTTAAAAATACATTTTTTTACAGCTAGTAATGATTTATTTATTTTTACTATTTATATTTTATTCGTTTTTTTTTACTAGAATAAGAAGAAGAAATCAATGATGATAAAAAGAATTATCCTTTAAGTCAGGGATGGGCAAACTTTCTCGATCGAAAAAAAAAAGTTTGGCGGGCCAAAATAAATTTTTCTAAAATTTTAAAAACAATATACAAGTATTACAATTTAAATATGTTAATGAGATGAATGAAATTGCGATTTCATTTTTAAAACTTCTTCATATTGAGATTCGAAGTGAGATGTACTGATTCTACTACTAGATTGGATAGGAGAGTCGAGTACCTGTGCACGTATTGTACATCTGCTCAGAATTCAAATATAATAAAAACAAAGTATCACAAAATTAGCAGGAATTAAAAAATTTAAAGCAAACAGTTAATAGGATGGAAAGAAGTTTTAAAAATATATATATATATATATATATAAAGGGGGGAGCAAACTAGGAGATGACAACCAATCAATATCAAAATACATAAATGCCCAATAGAAGCATATAATACGTAAATACATAGCAGACAGACATATAAACACATATATAATGAAAATAAATATGAATTATAAATATACAAATATACAATCACAAAAATAAAAAATAAAAACTTAGGGAGGCTTGAGGTCGTGATTCCATCCTGTAGTGTAATATGGATAATGGTATTTACCTTCATTGTGGGCGAAGAATAGTTGAGCTTTAAGCAGCACGTCATTTCGAAAGAACCAGGAGCTCCGTAATTATTCTAAGGATTTTATTTTGGATAACGTGGATTTTGTTTCTGTTTGTTTTTGCAGCAAGGCGCCAGATGGGTGCTGCATAAGTCAGGATTGGTCTAAGGACTTGTTTGTATAAAAGAAGATCGTTTTTTAAAGATAAAGTAGAATATTTTCCTATTAACGGCAAACTAAGATGTAATTTGTTCCAGGATTTTGTGTTTACAGTGTGAAGATGTTTCTGGAATGTCAATTTTCTGCCGAGAATTAGGCCAAGATATTCGACTTGATAGACCCATTCTATTGGATCATCAAACAGGAAAATATCTTCATATGGAGATCTAGCATGACCTTTTCTGAAAATGATATCTTTACTTTTGTCTGTATTGACAGAGATTCTCCATAGTGTAAGCCGCTCTTCCAGGGAGTCAAGGAAATCTTGAAGAGTTCTTGTCACGAATCTGACAGTAGTTCCCTGAACCAGGGCTGCTGAGTCATCAGCGAAGAGGCAAGTACTCACATTTTGAATTTGGGGAAAGTCGAACGTAAAGATGTTGTAAAGAATTGGGCTGAGTATGCTACCTTGAGGGGTGCCAGCTTTAATTTGACCAATACGAGAAAAGACCCCGTCGATACTGACACTGAATGATCTGTTTTGGAGAAAGTTGTATATTATATGGATAAGGTAATAAGGGAATTTAAGTTGAATCATTTTGAAGACGAGGCCACAGTGCTATTATCGGCTTTTGAAAAATCAAGAAAAACGCCGCCGGTTAATATTTTGTCATTCATACCTTCCGTAACAATGTTGGTCACTCTTAAAAGTTGATGAACTGTTGAATGATGGGGACGGAACCCAAATTGTTCCGCAGGAAAGATGTTGCTATCAATACAGTGGATGGAAATTCTTTTCTGGATAATTTTTTCAAAACTTTTCGCAACACAACTAATGAGACTGATGGGTCGAAAATTCTGTGGAAATTTATGATCCTGGCCAGGTTTAGGTATCATCTTTATTGTTGCATGTTTCCATGAGTCCGGGAAGTGATGATTGATAATACATTTGTTGAAGATTTTGGTGAGAAATGTAATAGCTGGAGAGGGAGGCACTGTAGAGCTTTATTCGGAATGGCATCTGGGCCAGATGATTTCCTAATATTGACCTTTTTTATTATAGTCGTGACATCATTAGGGCTGATGAGAATGAATAGGGTTGATGAATACGAGATGTTGGAGATGAAATTTTCTACTTGGTTTTCCACCATAAAGATGTGATCATTGTCGTACGGCTCCGAGTTTTCTTGAAATGATAATTCTAAGTTGTCGGCGAAGACATCCGCTTTTTCTCTGGGAGTGTATACCATACCATTATTTCCCAATATGGGTGGAATTTTATCTATTTTTTTTTTTTGAAGTGGCGGTTAATATAATAAAGGGAGTTGTCCTCCGGGTTAAGGCCTTTAACAAATTGGTTCCATCTGGAGTTCTTATGTTTAGAAATGATTTTGAAATTTTTTGATTTTGTTTTGAAGAATGTTTAGATTATTTTTGTACGGAGGATATCTAGTTTCTTGCCATCTTTTTCTTATGCTATTTTTGATGTTGATGAGGTGTCTAATTTCCCCTGGGAGCTTATGGTGGGCAGTTTTCACTTCCCTAGTATTGCTAGAGAGGTTGATTGAAGATGAAATCACTGAGTTAAAAAAATTAAGAGCTGTGTCGATGTCACAAGAGTTGTTTATTTTAGGATTTCCGGGAATGCTAGAAGATAGTTTATCGTAAAATTTTGTCCAGTTTGTAGTGGTTAGGCTTCGGAATTGTGATAGTAAAACAGAGTTATTTTCGAAGGAGAAGATTACTGGGTTATGGTCGCTTGAAAGATCATTGACAGAGTTCGCGATACTAGAATTGAAATTTTTGGTAATAGAAATATCCAGAGTGGAACTTGTATTGTAGTAAGTTGAGAAATAAGTTGGTTGCGCTGGAGCTGTAATGGTTAAACTATTGAGATTCGACCAGGAGTAGAGTAAGGTGCCACTGGTGTTGCACCATCCCGTATTCCAAGTTGGGTGCTTGGAGTTGAAGTCTCCTAAGAGAATTATTCTGTGGTTGGAGTTGAAGAATTTGTCCAATTCCGTGGTTAGGATTCTACCAACTGGAGGACGGTAGATACTAGCTATTGTGATGTTGGGTCCGCTCCGATTGGTGATAACAATTGTTTCAAAAGTATAAGATTGATTGCATGCGCACCAGTTCCTCAGTAATTTCAAAGTTCTCCTCAACACCTCTTATAAATAATACTAATTGAGCAGTATTATCAATAATTTCACTACTATTCACAATAATGCTATCTGTCCGCAATCTTTCCATACGCAATCAATAATATAGAACTCGCGCCAAAAGTAAAAGCCGCTGGCAGGAGCTTAAAATGCGCAGTCTCCCAAATGTGAGTCTAATTCACTTATATTGGATGTCTGCTCCGCGAGAAAGAGATAACGCTTATTGGCTCCAATCTCCAGCTATAACTAACAAAGAACTTCCGCTTTTAACACTTTACCGATTGAAAGCTGTCTGTGCTTGCTATTTCCGTCGATTTATGTTTTGTAGAACAAAAATAGAGAAAGTAAAAAGATCATCAGTCCTTTGAAAAAGAGGAAGAAAAAAAAATATTTAATCGAAGTAGAAAAGGAGATGGATATATAATATATAATGTTATATATTTCTTTTAATTTGCCTCTGCTCGGCAAATTACTATTCCATTCGCGGGGCGGATAGAACCTTCCGGCGGACCGCAATTGGACCGTGTGCCGTTGTTTGCCCATCCCTGCTTTAGGTGCTAAACCAAACGCAATTCTGAGTTTTCTTCTTCAATTTTCAATATATATTAGAAATTGATATTACGTAATTATAATTGGTTAGAATGCAATAAATAAAATATTTCAAGGTATTTTCAAAATAATATTTATAATTTTCTGTTATAAATGTACATTTGTATTTATATTTCATACCTCATATTTATCCTTATACGTTTAGCAAACGTTGGATTAGCGTGATAAATTATTTTCAAACTAATTTTATAATTAATATATTAAACTAAAACCTTTTTATTGGTTTAATTAAATATTTGAAAAAACAAAACAAAGACCCGACCATTATTTTCTCTTCATTTAATTTGATCAAAATGTTATCGTTTTAATAAGGAATGCAACTAAGTTTTTAATACTAGAACATTCCTAATTTTCCCAGTTTTTTGAAAATTTATATAAAAATAAAATTAATAATAATAATAAAAATAATAATAAAACAACTAAATATATTGAAAAAAAATTGCTTATGGATAGAATTAATTCAGTTAGAAGATTCAAATATAAATATATAAAAAAAAATAAATAATTTCCTTTGGTACAAATTTGTTATAGGATTAAAAAATATTTGCTATCAAATTTCAGATTATAATTCATTCAAAAAGAGATTTGTCGTACTCCTCAATCATTTGCTCATCTTCTAGATCTTTGGAAGAATTTGGAGTATTTCTTGATACAGCCCAAATTTTAAAGGTTTGCAAGTGCTATGAAAATAATATGAAAATATATGTTGCCTGGTACTCACATAAACTATGGTAAAATAAAGCAGACCCAGTCTTTGGAGAAACTCTTCTGTTTTCTTGAAGAGTTTTAGGTACTGTGCTGTTACATTTCATTCGATTACATGCGAGTATAATTTTCAGAGAACAGTAAACACATTTGCTTTCAATATCCATAGTCACTTTACATGAACTGTACAATTTAGGTTCGTGATTCTAAACTATGGTAAAATAAAGTACAGCCAGATTTTGGGAAACTCATCTGTAATCTTGAAGAGTTTTTATACTGTGCTGTAACATTTTATTTGATTCTTTTACTTTACTGAATATTGGAATGTAAGAAATTGTTTGTTTGTTTATGGTTTAATTGTTAATGGATAGAATTGATTCAGTTAGATGATTCAAATATAAATATTTACAATATAAATAATTTCTTTGTTTTCAAAATTTGGTATTGCCCACTGAATTGAAAAAAAATGTTTGCTATCAAATTTCAGATTTTACTTTATTAAGAAATATATTTATCGTACTCTCCAGTCATTTGCAACTACCTTTCTATGAGGTTGATTGTAGCCGATGGAGAAATATCAAATTGTCAACTAAATATTCATATTCTTCCCGCTCTTTGGTAGAATTTTGAGTATTTATTGATACAGTACAACAGAAATTATCTCCCAAATTTTAATCATTTGTGTTATTTGAAATGAAAGTAATCATGAAAGTAATATGAAAATATTTACAGACTGGTACTCACATAAAATATGGTAAAATAAAGCACACCAAGTCTTTGGAGAAACAAATCTGTTGTTTTGAAGAGATTTAAGTACTGTGTTGTTACATTTTATTTGATTACATATGAAAATAGTTACGAAACATTACAAACATTTTACTTTCCATATCCATAGTCATTGTACATGAACCGTATAGTTCATGTTCGTGTTTCTAAACTATGGTAAAATAAAAAGTACGGCCAGGGTTTGGGAAACTCATCTGTAATCTTGAAGAGTTTTTATACTGTGCTGTAACACTTTTTTGATTCTTTTACTTTACTGAATATTGGAATGTACGAAATTGTTTGTTTGTTTATGGTTTAATTGTTAATGGATAGAATTGATTCAGTTAGATGATTCAAATATAAATATTTACAATATAAATAATTTCTTTGTTTTCAAAATTTGGTATTGCCCACTGAATTGAAAAAAAAAATGTTTGCTATCAAATTTCAGATTTTACTTTATTAAGAAATATATTTATCGTACTCTCCAGTCATTTGCAACTACCTTTCTATGAGGTTGATTGTAGCCGATGGAGAAATATCAAATTGTCAACTAAATATTCATATTCTTCCCGCTCTTTGGTAGAATTTTTGAGTATTTATTGATACAGTACAACAGAAATTATCTCCCAAATTTTAATCATTTGTGTTATGAAAGTAATATGAAAATATTTACAGACTGGTACTCACATAAAATATGGTAAAATAAAGCACACCAAGTCTTTGGAGAAACAAATCTGTTGTTTTGAAGAGATTTAAGTACTGTGTTGTTACATTTTATTTGATTACATATGAAAATAGTTACGAAACATTACAAACATTTTACTTTCCATATCCATAGTCATTGTACATGAACCGTATAGTTCATGTTCGTGTTTCTAAACTATGGTAAAATAAAGTACGGCCAGGGTTTGGGAAACTCATCTGTAATCTTGAAGAGTTTTTATACTGTGCTGTAACACTTTGATTCTTTTACTTTACTGAATATTGGAATGTACTGAAATTGTTTGTTTGTTTATTTTAATTGTTAATGGATAGAATTGATTCAGTTAGATGATTCAAATATAAATATTTACAATATAAATAATTTCTTTGTTTTCAAAATTTGGTATTGCCCACTGAATTGAAAAAAATGTTTGCTATCAAATTTCAGATTTTACTTTATTAAGAAATATATTTATCGTACTCTCCAGTCATTTGCAACTACCTTTCTATGAGGTTGATTGTAGCCGATGGAGAAATATCAAATTGTCAACTAAATATTCATATTCTTCCCGCTCTTTGGTAGAATTTTGAGTATTTATTGATACAGTACAACAGAAATTATCTCCCAAATTTTAATCATTTGTAATGTTAAAATTTGAAATGAAAGTAATCATGAAAGTAATATGAAAATATTTACAGACTGGCACTCACATAAAATATGGTAAAATAAAGCACACCAAGTCTTTGGAGAAACAAATCTGTTGTTTTGAAGAGATTTAAGTACTGTGTTGTTACATTTTATTTGATTACATATGAAAATAGTTACGAAACATTACAAACATTTTACTTTCCATATCCATAGTCATTGTACATGAACCGTATAGTTCATGTTCGTGTTTCAAAACTATGGTAAAATAAAGTACGGCCAGGGTTTGGGAAACTCATCTGTAATCTTGAAGAGTTTTTATACTGTGCTGTAACACTTTATTTGATTCTTTTACTTTACTGAATATTGGAATGTACGAAATTGTTTGTTTGTTTATGGTTTAATTGTTAATGGATAGAATTGATTCAGTTAGATGATTCAAATATAAATATTTACAATATAAATAATTTCTTTGTTTTCAAAATTTGGTATTGCCCACTGAATTGAAAAAAAATTTTTGCTATCAAATTTCAGATTTTACTTTATTAAGAAATATATTTATCGTACTCTCCAATCATTTGCAACTACTTTTCTATGAGGTTGATTGTAGCCGATGGGGAAATATCAAATTGTCAACTAAATATTCATATTCTTCCCGCTCTTTGGTAGAATTTTGAGTATTTTTGATACAGTACAACAGAAATTACCTCCCAAATTTTAATCATTTGTGTTATAAAAGTAATATGAAAATATTTACAGACTGGTACTCACATAAACTATGGTAAAATAAAGCACACCAAGTGTTTGGAGAAACAAACCTGTTGTTTTGAAGAGATTTAAGTACTGTGTTGTTACATTTTATTTGATTACATATGAAAATAGTTTTGAAACAGTACAAACATTTTACTTTCCATATCCATAGTCATTGTACATGAACCGTATAGTTCATGTTCGTGGTTCTAAAATAAAGTACAATAAAGTAAAGCCAGGTTTTGTTAAACTCATCTGTAGTCTTGGAAGAGTTTTAAGAACTGTGCTGTTACATTTTATTTAATTGCATGTGAGAATAGTTTTGAAACAGTTCAAAAATTCGATTCTCGATATCCATGGTCATTGTACATGAATCTTATAGTTCAGGTAGCTAGTTCTAAATTATGGTAAAATGAAGTACAGCCAGGTTTTGGAGTAACTCATTTGTTTTATGGAAGCGTTTAATGTAGTGTGTTGTTACATTTTATTTGATTACATGTGAGAATAGTTTTATGGAATAGTACAAAAATTTTATCTTAATATCCATAGACACGGTACAGCCACTTTTAAGAAACTCATCTGTAATGTTGAAAACGTTTTTTGACGTTGAAAACAAACCCGTGTTTCTAAACTATGGTAAAATAAAGTACGGCCAGGGTTTGGGAAACTCATCTGTAATCTTGAAGAGTTTTTATACTGTGCTGTAATTTGTAATGCTGTGTGTGTATTGATTCAGTTAGATGATTCAAATATAAATATTTACAATATAAATAATTTCTTTGTTTTCAAAATTTGGTATTGCCAACTGAATTGAAAAAAAATGTTTGCTATCAAATTTCAGATTTTACTTTATTAAGAAATATATTTATCGTACTCTCCAGTCATTTGCAACTACCTTTCTATGAGGTTGATTGTAGCCGATGGAGAAATATCAAATTGTCAACTAAATATTCATATTCTTCCCGCTCTTTGGTAGAATTTTGAGTATTTATTGATACAGTACAACAGAAATTATCTCCCAAATTTTAATCATTTGTAATGATTAAAATTTGAAATGAAAGTAATCATGAAAGTAATATGAAAATATTTACAGACTGGCACTCACATAAAATATGGTAAAATAAAGCACACCAAGTCTTTGGAGAAACAAATCTGTTGTTTTGAAGAGATTTAAGTACTGTGTTGTTACATTTTATTTGATTACATATGAAAATAGTTACGAAACATTACAAACATTTTACTTTCCATATCCATAGTCATTGTACATGAACCGTATAGTTCATGTTCGTGTTTCAAAACTATGGTAAAATAAAGTACGGCCAGGGTTTGGGAAACTCATCTGTAATCTTGAAGAGTTTTTATACTGTGCTGTAACACTTTATTTGATTCTTTTACTTTACTGAATATTGGAATGTACGAAATTGTTTGTTTGTTTATGGTTTAATTGTTAATGGATAGAATTGATTCAGTTAGATGATTCAAATATAAATATTTACAATATAAATAATTTCTTTGTTTTCAAAATTTGGTATTGCCCACTGAATTGAAAAAAAATTTTTGCTATCAAATTTCAGATTTTACTTTATTAAGAAATATATTTATCGTACTCTCCAATCATTTGCAACTACTTTTCTATGAGGTTGATTGTAGCCGATGGGGAAATATCAAATTGTCAACTAAATATTCATATTCTTCCCGCTCTTTGGTAGAATTTTGAGTATTTTTTGATACAGTACAACAGAAATTACCTCCCAAATTTTAATCATTTGTGTTATAAAAGTAATATGAAAATATTTACAGACTGGTACTCACATAAACTATGGTAAAATAAAGCACACCAAGTGTTTGGAGAAACAAACCTGTTGTTTTGAAGAGATTTAAGTACTGTGTTGTTACATTTTATTTGATTACATATGAAAATAGTTTTGAAACAGTACAAACATTTTACTTTCCATATCCATAGTCATTGTACATGAACCGTATAGTTCATGTTCGTGGTTCTAAAATAAAGTACAATAAAGTAAAGCCAGGTTTTGTTAAACTCATCTGTAGTCTTGGAAGAGTTTTAAGAACTGTGCTGTTACATTTTATTTAATTGCATGTGAGAATAGTTTTGAAACAGTTCAAAAATTCGATTCTCGATATCCATGGTCATTGTACATGAATCTTATAGTTCAGGTAGCTAGTTCTAAATTATGGTAAAATGAAGTACAGCCAGGTTTTGGAGTAACTCATTTGTTTTATGGAAGCGTTTAATGTAGTGTGTTGTTACATTTTATTTGATTACATGTGAGAATAGTTTTATGGAATAGTACAAAAATTTTATCTTAATATCCATAGACACGGTACAGCCACTTTTAAGAAACTCATCTGTAATGTTGAAAACGTTTTCTTCACTGCGATGTTACATTTCATTTTATTACTTGTGATAATAGTTTTGTGAGGATAGTACAAACATTTTATTCTCAATATCCGTAGTCACTGTAAGTTAACCGTATTGTTCATGTTCCTGTTTCTAAACTATTGTAAAACAATGTACAGCCACTTTTTCAGAAACTCATCTTTATTCTTGAGGAGTTAGGCATTGTGCTGTTACATTTTAATTCATTAAATGTGAGAATAGTTTTGAGTGAATAGTACACACATTATTTCGATATAGCTTAATTATAATTGGTCAGAGTTTAAAAAATAAAATTTTTCGTGGTCTTTTAAAAATAGTTTTTCGGTCATAAATATACAATTGTATTTATTTATCATACCTCAGATTTATCCCTGTACATTTAGCAAACTATGGATTAGTGTGATTAATTATTTTCAAAATAAATTTATAACTAATATATTAAACTAAGATATTTTATTAGTTTAATTAAATATTTGAAAAAAAAAAAAACCTTGTAGAAAATCATTATTTTTTCTTCATTTAATTTGATCGGAATATTATCCTTTAAATAAAGAATGCAACCAATTTTTTAATCCTAGAACAATCCCAACTTTCCTAGTTTTTTTAAAAGAGCATTACTGAGATCATGACATAGTAAATTTATATAATGTACGAAATTTAAAAAAAATTGTTTATTGATAGAATGGATTTCGTTAGAAGATTCAAATGTGAATATAGAAAAAATAAATAATTTCCTTCTGTACAAAATTTGCTATAGAATTAAAAAATATTTGCTATCAAATTTCAGATTCTAATTTATTAAGAAAGAGTTTTGTCGTACTCCGCACCCAATTGCAAATATCTTTCTGTAAAGTTGCTTGAAGTATATTGGTAAATTGAATTTTGAATAACTCTTGATACACTACAACAGTATCTGCCGAATTTTAAAGATTCGTAAATCTTATCGTCATGGCGGTGCCATGGATGATTTTAGTGGTTCGGAATCCACTTTAAGCTGTAGATACCGGTATAATATGATTGCAGAACGTTTGGTGTAGTGCTATCAAATCTACCCCGTACAAAAACAATGTCACGGAGCCAAGTTAACAATTCTAATTCCGTGTCCTCCATCACAACAGAGGCTGTCCACTTCCACTTCAACCATGACAACGCACGGGTTAGTGGGTTTTCTCTAGATGTCTACCATGTGGGATAAAAAACATAAAAACAAAGATTTCAATGTAACCATGGACCAAAAAAAAAATAATAAATAAATAAAAATAAAAAAAATAAAAAAAATATAAAAAAAAATTCCTCCTAACTTTTTATATGATCATAACAATAATGTTTTATTAATTAATGCGTTTACTTATTTAATCTTAAAACATTCCCAATTTTCACAGATTTGTCTATAATAGTACAAAGACCATGACAAGTTTTTTACTTCACTAAATATTGGAATGTACGAAATTTAAAAAAAACATTGTTATGATTAGACTTGATTCAGTTACATGACTCAAGAATAAATATTTACAATAGTTTTCAGATAACAGTACAAATATTTTGCTTTCAATATCCATAGTCACTTTACATGAACTGTATAGTTCCGGTTCGTGTTTCAAAACTATGGTAAAATAAAGTACAGCCAGGTTTTGGGAAACTCCTCAATAATCTTGAAGACTGTTTATGTGCTGTTACATTTTATTTCATTACATATGAGAATATTTTTAATTGCCCACTGAATTAAAAAAAATTTATATAATTTCAGATTTTACTTTATTAAGAATTAGATTTGTCGTATCCCCAGTTATTTGCAACTACCTTTCCATGAGGTTGACTGTAGCAGATAGCAATATATCAAATAAATATTCATATTCTTATCATTCTTTGGAAGAATTTTGACTATTTCTTAAAAGCATTATCTCTTAAATTTTTTGAGATATGTGTCATGAAAGTAATATGAAGTTATTTACAGACTGGTACTTACATAAACTATGGTAAAATAAAGCACAGCAAGTCTTTGGATAAGCTCATCTGTTTCTTGAAGAGTTTTAGATGCTGTGCTCATACATTTCATTTGATTACATGCGAGAATAGTTTTCAGAGAACAGTACAAACATTTGGCTTTCAATATCCATAGTCACTTTACATGAACCGTATAGTTCAGGTTAGTGGTTCAAAACTATGGTAAAATAAAGTACAGCCAGGTTATGTGAAACTCATCTGTAGTCTTGATGAATTTTAGAGAATGTGCTGTTACATTTTATTTAATTACATATGACAATAGTTTTGAAACAGTTCAAAAATTTGATTCTCGATATCCATGGTCATTATACATAAATCTTATAGTTCAGGTTGTTGGTTCTAAATTATGTTAAAATAGAGTACAGCCAGGTTTTGGAGAAACTCATCTATTTTATTCAGTTTTATTTTACAGTGCTTTTGCATTTTATTGGATTACATGTGAGAATAGTTTTTGGGAATAGTACAAACATTTAATCTCAACATCCATAGTCACGATACATGAACTGTATAGTTCAGGTTATTCGTTCTAATCTATTATAAAATAAAGTACAGCCAGTTTAAAGGAACTCATCTGTAGTCTTGAAGAGTTTTAGGCACTGTGCTGTTACATTTCATTTTATTAAATGTGATAATAGTTTTGAAAGAATAGTACAAGCATTTTACTCTCAATAGGCATAGTCACTGTAAGTGGACCGTAATGTTCACGTTCTTGGTTTTAAACTATTGTAACATAACGTACAGCCACTTTTTCAAAACTCATCTTTATTCTTGAGGAGTTTTGGCATTGTGCTGTTACATTTTATTTCATTAAAAGTGAGAAGAGTTTTGAGAGAATAGTGCAAACATTATGCATTTCGATAATTATAATTATAAATTATTATAATTAATATAATTATAATAGTTAGTTAGTTACTTAATAGTTAGTAATTAGTATAATTTATAATTAACCAATTATTCGTAATTATAATTGGATTACATAATAATTTTCATAGTACAAACATTTTGCTTTCAATATCCATAGTCACTTTCCATGAACCATATAGTTCAGGTTCGTGGTTCAAAACTATGGTAAAATAAAGTACAGCCAGGTTATGTGAAACTCATCTGTAGTCTTGATGAATTTTAGAGACTGTGCTGTTACATTTTATTTAATTACATGTGAGAATAGTTTTGAAACAGTTCAAAAATTTGATTCTCGATATAAATGGTCATTGTACATGAATCTTATATTTCCGGTTGTTGGTTCTAAATTATGGTTAAGTAGAGAACAGCCAGAGTTTGGAGAAACTCAAGTATTTTATTGAAGTATTTATTTTGCAGTGCTTTTGCATTTTATTGGACTACATATGAGAATGGTTTTTAGGAAATAGTACAAATATTTAATCTCAACGTCCATAGTCACGATACATGAACTGTATAGTTCAGGTTATTCGTTCTAATCTATGTTAAAATAAATAACAGCCACTTTAAAGGAACTCATCTGTAATCTTAAAGAGTTTAACTCACTGTGCTGTTACATTTATTTTTTTACATGTGATAATAGTTTTGAATGAATAGTACAAACATTTTACTCTCAATAGCCATAGTCACTGTAAGTGAACCGTAATGTTCACGTTCTTGGTTCTAAACTATTGTAACATAACGTACAGCCACTTTTTCAGAAACTCATATTTATTATTTGAGGAGTTTTGGCATTGTGCTGTTACATTTTATTTCATTAAGAGTGAGAAGAGTTTTGAGAGAATAGTGCAACCATTATGCATTTCGATAATTATAATTATAAATTATTATAATTAATATAATTATAATAGTTAGTTAGTTACTTAATAGTTAGTAATTAGTATAATTTATAATTAACAAATTATTCGTATTTATAATTGGTTAGAATTTGATTACATGCGAGAAAAGTTTTCAGAGAACAGTACAAACATTTTGCTTTCAATATCCATAGTCACTTTACATGAACCGTATAGTTTCGGTTCGTGTTTCAAAACTATGGTAAAATAAAGTACAGCCAGGTTTTGGAAACTCATCAATAGTCTTGATGCTGTTACATTTTATTTCATTACATTTTAGAATATGTTGTTACAAAAAAAAATTTTAAAATTTAATTTTACTCCATTATTATAATTTTTTTCGTTATTCGTTCCCAATGAATTAAAAAAAAAAGTACACTCAGTTTAAAGTTTCAGATTTTATCAAATTTCATTAAATTCATATTAGTTTGTCGAATCCCCAATCATTTTTGTACCTAAAGAGTATAACAGTTATCTCGTAAATTAATGATGTGTGTTTTTCAAATAATATAAAGTTATTTAAGACTGTGTATTACATTTTATTTAAAATAAAAGCACAGCCAGTTTTGGAGAATAAGCTCATCTGTTTTTTTTTAAATGCTGTGCTCTTACATTTCATTTCAATACATGCGAGAATAGTTTTCAGAGAACAGTACAAACATTTTGCTTTCAATATCCATAGTCACTTTACATGAACCGTATAGTTCAGGTTAGTGGTTCAAAACTATGGTAAAATAATGTACAGCCAGGTTATGTGAAACTCATCTGTTGTCTTGATGATTTTTAGGACTGTGCTGTTACATTTTATTTAATTACATAAAAGAATAGTTTTGAAACAGTTCAAAAATAATTTTCAGGTCATTGTACATGAATCTTATAGTTCAGGTTGACTGGTTCTAAATTATGTTAAAATAGAAAACAGCCAGGTTTTGGCAAAAACTCAACTATTTTATTGCAGTGTTTAATTTACAGTGCTTTTACATTTTATTGGATTACATGTGAGAATAGTTTTTAGGAAATAGTACAAACATTTAATCTCAATGTCCATAGTCACGATACATGAACTGTATAGTTCAGGTTATTCGTTCTAATCTACGGTAAAATAAAGTACAGCCACTTTAAAGGAATTCATCTGTAGTCTTAAAGAGCTTAAGGCACTGTGGTGCTACATTTAATTTTTCACATGTGATAAAATTTTTGAAAGAATAGTACAAACATTTTTACTCTCAATAGAAATAATCACTGTAAGTGAACCGTAATTTTCACATTCTTGGTTCTAAACTATTGTAACATAACGTACAGCCACTTTTTCAGAAACTCATATTTATTCTTTGAGGAGATTTGGCATTGTGCTGTTACATTTTATTTCATTAAAAGTGAGAAGAGTTTTGAGAGAATAGTGCAAACATTATGCATTTCGATAATTATAATTATAAATTATTATAATTAATATATTTATAATAGTTAGTTAGTTACTTAATAGTTAGTAATAAGTATAATTTATAATTATAAAATTATTCGTAATTATAATTGGTTAGAATTGGTTAGAATTTGTTTACATGCGAGAAAAGTTTTGAGAGAACTGTACAAACATTTTGCTTTCAATATCCATAGTCACTTTACATGAACCGTATAGTTTAGGTTCGTGTTTCAAAACTATGGCAAAATAAAGTACAGCCAGTTTTTGGGAAACTCATCAATAATCTTGAAGAGTGCTTATCTGCTGTTACATTTTATTTCATTACATATGAGAATATTTTTAATGTCCCACGGAATTAAAAAAAATTATCTAATTTCATATTTTACTTTATTAAGAATTACATTTGTCGTATCCCCAGTTATTTGCAACTACCTTTTCATGAGGTTGACTGTAGCAGATAGGAATATATCAAATAAATATTCATATTCTTATCGTTCTTTGGAAGAATTTTGAGTATTTCGTTTGGATAAGCTCATCTGTTTCTTGAAGAGTTTTAGATACTGTGCTCTTACATTTCATTTGATTACATGCGAGAATAGTTTTCAGAGAACAGTACAAACATTTGCTTTCAATATTCATAGTCACTTTACATGAATCGTATAGTTCAGGTTAGTGGTTCAAAACTATGGTAAAATAAAGTACAGCCAGGTTATGTGAAACTCATCTGTAGTCTTGATGAATTTAAGAGACTGTGCTGTTACATTTTATTTAATTACATATGAGAATAGTTTTGAAAGAGTTATGTCTTAACTTTTTATGATATGTGTTATGAAAGTAATATGAAGTTATTTACAGACTGCTACTTACATAAACTATGGTAAAATAAAGCACAGCAAGTCTTTGGATAATCTGATCTGTTTCTTGAAGAGTTTTAGATACTGCTCTTACATTTCATTTGAATACATGGGAGAATAGTTTTCAGAGAACAGTACAAACATTTTGCTTTCAATATCCATAGTCACTTTCCATGAACCATATAGTTCAGGTTCGTGGTTCAAAACTATGGTAAAATAAAGTACAGCCAGGTTATGTGAAACTCATCTGTAGTCTTGATGAATTTTAGAGACTGTGCTGTTACATTTTATTTAATTACATGTGAGAATAGTTTTGAAACAGTTCAAAAATTTTATTCTCGATATCCATGGTCATTGTACATGAATCTTATAGTTCAGGTTGTTGGTTCTAAATTATGTTAAAATAGAGTACAGCCAGGTTTTGGAGAAACTGATCTATTTTATTGCAGTGTTTAATTTACAGTGCTTTTACATTTTATTGGATTACATGTGAGAATAGTTTTTAGGAAATAGTACAAACATTTAATCTCAATGTCCATAGTCACGCTACATGAACTGTATAGTTCAGGTTATTCGTTCTAATCTATGTTAAAATAAAGTACAGCCACTTTAAAGGAACTCATCTGTAATCTTAAAGAGTTTAACTCACTGTGCTGTTACATTTATTTTTTTACATGTGATAATAGTTTTGAATGAATAGTACAAACATTTTACTCTCAATAGCCATAGTCACTGTAAGTGAACCGTAATGTTCACGTTCTTGGTTCTAAACTATTGTAACATAACGTACAGCCCCTTTTTAGGAAACTCATATTTATTATTTGAGGAGTTTTGGCATTGTGCTGTTACATTTTATTTCATTAAAAGTGAGAAGAGTTTTGAGAGAATAGTGCAAACATTATGCATTTCGATAATTATAATTATAAATTATTATAATTAATATAATTATAATATTTAGTTAGTTACTTAATAGTTAGTAATTAGTATAATTTATAATTAACAAATTATTCGTATTTATAATTGGTTATAATTGGTTAGAATTTGATTACATGCGAGAAAAGTTTTCAGAGAGCAGTACAAACATTTTGCTTTCAATATCCATAGTCACTTTACATGAACCGTATAGTTTCGGTTCGTGTTTCAAAACTATGGTAAAATAAAGTATAGCCAGGTAAGGTGAAACTCATCTGTAGTCTTGATGAATGTTAGAGACTGTGCTGTTACATTTTATTTAATTACATGTGAGAATTGTTTTGAAACAGTTCAAAAATTGGATTCTCGATATCCATGGTCATTGTACATGAATCGTATAGTTCAGGTTGTTGGTTCTAAATTATGTTAAAATAGAGTACAGCCAGGTTTTGGAGAAACTCATCTATTTTATTGCAGTTTTTAATTTACAGTGCTTTTACATTTTATTGGATTACATGTGAGAATAGTTTTTAGGAAATAGTACAAACATTTAATCTCAACATCCATTGTCACGATACATGAACTGTATTGTTCAAGTTATTCGTTCTAATCCATTATAAAACAAAGTACACTCAGTTTAAAGGAACTCGTGTGTAGTCTTGAAGAGATTTAGGCACTGTGCTGTTACATTTCTTTTTATTAAATGTGATAATAGTTTTGAAAGAATAGTACACACATTTTACTCTCAATAGCCATAGTCATTGTAAGTGGATCGTAATGTTCACGTTCTTGTTTCTTAACTATTGTAACATAACGTACAGCCTCTTTTTCAGAAACTCATCTTTATTCTTGAGGAGTTTTGGCATTGTGCTGTTACATTTTACTTCATTAAAAGTGAGAAGAGTATTGAGAGAATAGTGCAAACATTATGCATTTCGATAATTATATTTATAAATTTTTATAATTAATATAATTATAATAATTAGTTAGTTACTTAATAGTTAGTAATTAGTATAATTTATAATTAACCAATTATTCGTAATTATAATTGGTTATAATATCCATAGTCACTTGCCATGAACCATATAGTTCAGGTTCGTGGTTCAAAACTATGGTAAAATAAAGTACAGCCAAGTTATGTGAAACTCATCTGTAGTCTTGATGAATTTTAGAGACTGTGCTGTTACATTTTATTTAATTACATGTGAGAATAGTTTTGAAACAGTTCAAAAATTGGATTCTCGATATCCATGGTCATTGTACATGAATCTTATAGTTCAGGTTGTTGGTTCTAAATTATGTTAAAATAAAGTACAGCCAGGTTTTGGAGAAACTGATCTATTTTATTGCAGTGTTTAATTTACAGTGCTTTTACATTTTATTGGATTACATGTGAGAGTAGTTTTTAGGAAATAGTACAAACATTTAATCTCAATGTCCATAGTCACGCTACATGAACTGTATAGTTCAGGTTATTCGTTCTAATCTATGTTAAAATAAAGTACAGCCACTTTAAAGGAACTCATCTGTAATCTTAAAGAGTTTAACTCACTGTGCTGTTACATTTATTTTTTTACATGTGATAATAGTTTTGAATGAATAGTAGAAACATTTTACTCTCAATAGCCATAGTCACTGTAAGTGAACCGTAATGTTCACGTTCTTGGTTCTAAACTATTGTAACATAACGTACAGCCCCTTTTTCAGAAACTCATATTTATTATTTGAGGAGTTTTGGCATTGTGCTGTTACATTTTATTTCATTAAAAGTGAGAAGAGTTTTGAGAGAATAGTGCAAACATTATGCATTTCGATAATTATAATTATAAATTATTATAATTAATATAATTATAATATTTAGTTAGTTACTTAATAGTTAGTAATTAGTATAATTTATAATTAACAAATTATTCGTATTTATAATTGGTTATAATTGGTTAGAATTTGATTACATGCGAGAAAAGTTTTCAGAGAGCAGTACAAACATTTTGCTTTCAATATCCATAGTCACTTTACATGAACCGTATAGTTTCGGTTCGTGTTTCAAAACTATGGTAAAATAAAGTATAGCCAGGTAAGGTGAAACTCATCTGTAGTCTTGATGAATGTTAGAGACTGTGCTGTTACATTTTATTTAATTACATGTGAGAATTGTTTTGAAACAGTTCAAAAATTGGATTCTCGATATCCATGGTCATTGTACATGAATCGTATAGTTCAGGTTGTTGGTTCTAAATTATGTTAAAATAGAGTACAGCCAGGTTTTGGAGAAACTCATCTATTTTATTGCAGTTTTTAATTTACAGTGCTTTTACATTTTATTGGATTACATGTGAGAATAGTTTTTAGGAAATAGTACAAACATTTAATCTCAACATCCATTGTCACGATACATGAACTGTATTGTTCAAGTTATTCGTTCTAATCCATTATAAAATAAAGTACACTCAGTTTAAAGGAACTCGTGTGTAGTCTTGAAGAGATTTAGGCACTGTGCTGTTACATTTCTTTTTATTAAATGTGATAATAGTTTTGAAAGAATAGTACACACATTTTACTCTCAATAGCCATAGTCATTGTAAGTGGATCGTAATGTTCACGTTCTTGTTTCTTAACTATTGTAACATAACGTACAGCCTCTTTTTCAGAAACTCATCTTTATTCTTGAGGAGTTTTGGCATTGTGCTGTTACATTTTATTTCATTAAAAGTGAGAAGAGTATTGAGAGAATAGTGCAAACATTATGCATTTCGATAATTATATTTATAAATTTTTATAATTAATATAATTATAATAGTTAGTTAGTTACTTAATAGTTAGTAATTAGTATAATTTATAATTAACCAATTATTCGTAATTATAATTGGTTATAATATCCATAGTCACTTGCCATGAACCATATAGTTCAGGTTCGTGGTTCAAAACTATGGTAAAATAAAGTACAGCCAAGTTATGTGAAACTCATCTGTAGTCTTGATGAATTTTAGAGACTGTGCTGTTACATTTTATTTAATTACATGTGAGAATAGTTTTGAAACAGTTCAAAAATTGGATTCTCGATATCCATGGTCATTGTACATGAATCTTATAGTTCAGGTTGTTGGTTCTAAATTATGTTAAAATAGAGTACAGCCAGGTTTTGGAGAAACTGATCTATTTTATTGCAGTGTTTAATTTACAGTGCTTTTACATTTTATTGGATTACATGTGAGAATAGTTTTTAGGAAATAGTACAAACATTTAATCTCAATGTCCATAGTCACGATACATGAACTGTATAGTTCAGGTTATT
>BPLQ01000378.1:102446-145923 GCA_021605075.1 Caerostris darwini | reverse complement strand
GCTTTGTGAAGGACAAACAAGCTGTAAAATGAAAGTTTCCCTTTTACTGTTGTTATGTATCGTAGACCTCATGGTCTACAAGACATTATTTTTAAATTTGCATTTTTTCTTTGTATTTTTTTTTTAGTATTTACATTTTATGTATTTATTGTTAGTATTTTAATTTTGTTCGTATTTATTTTTAGTATTTACATTTCTTTCGAATTTATTTTTAGTATTTACATTTCTTTCGAATTTATTTTTAGTATTTACATTTCTTTCGAATTTATTTTTGCATTTACATATTTTTTTTACATTTTTTATTTTTAATCAAAGCAATTTTTAAATGAAACCTTAAATATTCCTTAATTAAGGCTATAACATATTTTTTCATCAAATGTCACAATATAAACTTAAAAATTACATTATTAATCATTTAAAAAATTTTATTATAAGAATAAATTATTATAATTATAATAATTTTGAATTAATAATAATAATAAGTATTATAAATTATTATTATAATAAATTATTAATGTTATTCTCTTTTTATTCTATTACATTATTATAAAACACAAACTATTTTTTTACAATTTTTTATAAATTAATATTAAATAATTACACTAATTACTAATAATTACTACTTAAAAATAAAATTGAGTAATTATACCAATTTAAAAGCATTGTTCAAGCAATGCACATAATATTATTGATTTTTTTATGTACCGACAATGATTATGTTAAGTCTTTAAAATAATAAAATGTTGTAATTAAAAAGTTTGTTAATATTAACGATTTCGTTTAAAATTGAAAAACTTTAATTTTATTGAATAATTCAACACACGAAAGAATATTTTTAATTATATTCAGTATATAGTAAATGATTTAAATAAAATGTGTTTTGAACTAATTTCCTTTCAATCAAATTTTTGTCTACAAAAATGACTTTAATTATTATATATAATTTCTATTTAATTTTAAAAAAAAATGCCTTAATTTTATAAATTTGTATTTTCGTATATTTGTGCGAAAAAAAGGTTATATCTCTTTCTCTTATTCTAAAATGCAGTAAAATTATTTTAGAATACATATATATGTATATATATATATACATATATATATAAATATATATATATATATATATATATATATATATATATATATATATATATATATATATATATATATATATATATATATATATATATATATATATATATATATATGTATATATGTATGTATGTATGTATAATTTGTACTGAATAGTATTTTTTACATAAATCTGAATTAATATGTCATTTAGATTTTACCAATTATTATCATTAAAACGAAATTCAAGAATTTTTCAACCCAATACTTAAACTTGTTCATTTTTAATACATTATAAGAAAGTTTAAATTAAGAATGACAGAAAAGATCCAATCTGCAAATTTGATCAGATATATCATCAAACAATAATCTAATTTCCTCGTTTTATGTTAAATTAAAACAAATAAACAGTCATAAATTTAATCTTTCTAAATAACGATAATTAGATTATTCAAATTCAATATGATTTGAAAATAAACTAAACAAACATTCTGCAATTGTAAACACGAATTTGTAATTGAAGGACAAAATTTAAAAAAAAAATGCTTTGTTGTATTCTTTGTATTTGTAATTACATAAATAAATTAGCTGATATATTTTTTTTTATTGTTTGTCAATATAATCTAATGAAAGATTACAAAATTCTAACTTCTTAATTGCACTGCCTGACATAGAAAATGCAAAACGATAAAAGAGTGGGTTGAATGTAATGAAAACTGATACACAGACAGAAAATGCATATATAAATAAGTGATGTTATTTGAAAGAAGATAATTTTATAGAAAGATTAAATTTGAAGGGAGAAAGTTAGGAAGTCCTCTAGTTAGGAAAAGTTAGGAATCTGGCGGCGATGCATGCAACAACCCTATAGAGTGCAAATTGAAATAGTGCATTGAGGAATGGATTGTATAGTCCCTTGAGGAATGGAATCCAATATGCTTTCAACCATTCTCCAAAGTTCATCTTCTGATTGAAGGTGGGCAGAGCCGACAAACGACTTCCAATTATATTCCCGTTCGGTGAGCAATCATTAGATATTGCAAGCCAAGGAAAGCTGCAATGCTTGATATGTTGCAAAGTTTGCTTGCTGATGAAGGCAGTGTGTGTTCTCATGTTGTACTACTGTAAAATATCATTTTTCAGACTACTAATCTAAAGCACACAATCAGCTTCGGCAACTCATTAAAGTATCATAGTCTTATCTTTCTATTCCTCTGATGGTACTCCAGGCCATTATGTTTCAATGACGAGAGATATGACGTTCCGCAATAGTGTTTGGGTTTGCTCTCTCTCCCTTACGCCTCCATAGTCTCACCTGGCAACAATCATCAGACTGGTCGTAGACTGGTCACTTTGTGTCATTCAATCGCCAAAGTAACATTGTCTTTCAATGGCAATCTTAGAAAAGAATGATAAATGTGCAAGCCACTTTCAGCCAATTGAAGCATCCCAAATTATTTAGACATTCCACGGAATGTCCAGGGTTTTTGATGAAGGAATCATCATTACTTGCTTTCATACATGTCGATATATGCTTTCTGTTATACATCTATATCAACCTGGTCTTTCGCGACGATTCATCGGAGAAACAGAACAGAACTGGTCTCTGACTGGTCAACATTCAATCGTTCAAGTAACTCGTTCCCGACTCCATCACTGTCTTGAAGTCGGCGGACTTCAACCTCATAACCTCAATTGCAATCTTAGCAAAGGGTTGACTAGTGTGCAAGAGCTTTCAGTTAATCATCGTGAAATTAATGTCACATATATTGGAGGAATCCAAGTTTTCTACACATTCCATAGAATATCGATTGCATAGATAATTGATTGAAGAATCATGGTTACTTTTATTTGGATGCATTGATTTATATGTTCTATTGTACTATATAAACCCTGGTCTTTTACGACGATTCTTATTTCGTTAATCGATCTATCTGGTACAATGGGCACATCTATGTGCGTTTCAGCAGTGATACAACGGGAAGACTAACCAGCTGTTTGTAAACCTACAAATTTTCCCCTTGAAAAATCATCCAATTACTGCCACATCTTTCGGTGTTAAAATGTATTCATCTTTTAATTCACACCATGTCTTCGGAAATGTAGAATTTTATGAAGTTATGGATTCTGTAATGGTCAGATTGTAGTGACTGTTGTTTTTTGAAAAGGTTTCCTTCTCTTCTGTCCTGCTTTATAATCTTGATCAACTTGTACTTCAGATCAACTGTATAGTTTGTTTAGCTGCTTGTTCCCCGAAATTTGCATATTTATAGGAACGAATCGTCGTGGTGTTGATTTGTTCTATGGCGGGATATCTGAATTTTAATAATTTGAAAAAAAAAATACCCGTATTTACTTAACAGATTAATTCCTTTACATTTTAGTAAATTCAGTTGATACAACTTTCATCAATGGTCATGTTAAATATAGAGCTGAATTAAATAATATGCAAATGAAACAATTTCCTTTTAATTGGAGAAACTTTATAATTCAGTGTTTTATGAGGATTCAATAGTTTACTATGCTAATTATTACTATAATGTTTTTTTTACTTTTATACTCGGATTGCTTTTCTATGTAACTTTTGTTTTCATTGATACTTATTTTAAACATAATGATGTATTTCTTTTTATAAAACGCTTTATCAGATATTTCCAAATCGTGAACACATCATTTTAGTTTTAATTAAGAATAATTTAAGGATAAAATATAGACAAAATTTGCAACACCCTTTGTTTTTATAGCTTTATTTATTTAAATTATAAACTATTTTAAAGTAACTGATTAAATATTTTTTTGCCTTACATTTAAATGTTATTTGAAGTTTAACATGTTTATAATAATATAATTAGTAATGAGCACAATATGGCTGGATATAAATTTATCGAAATATTTCCTTTAATAAAAATAATAATTGCTTATTGTCTGAAATATCATATGTAATCCCATTCTTCCTGGGAGCGAATAAGAAAATATTTTAAAGAAAAATTAATTTAATTAATGTAAAAAAATATTTTAACACTGCTTTCGTAAATAAAAGTCAATTTTAAATTAAACATTAAATTAATTTAACGTAAATGAAAGAAAAATGGAATTCTTAGAAAAATGTATGAGACATTATCTTGTTTGTTAGTTTTGTTAAATACTTTTTTTCGATGAAGAACACAACTTCCGCGTAATTTAAAAATAAAAAATATTTAACATTGCTTTTTAGATTCTTGTTTTGACAGTTTTCATTTTTACAAGAATTTGGTCAAGGTACTTACAAGCACCGCTTCTAATAATTGTGAGATGCTTGTGTTATTTAATCTAGAAACATTTTTTTATGTGTTCAAAGAAATTTTGTAATTTTCAAGCTGGAAAAGAACGAAACACTGAAAATATTTTTATATTTTTTGGATTTATTATATTGTTTTGTTTATATTTACTTAAAAACCATGTTTATTTAAAAAACCTCATAAAAACAATGTTTTTAATGAGATGAAAAATGTAGTAAAAACTACACGTAACTTTAAACAGGTTTTTAAAAACCTTTGGTTATAAAATAATGTTTTATAATATATTAATCAACGAATTTAACAAGTAAATTTTCAAATATTTTTTTTATATTTTTGGCAACTCATTTTAAATCTAATTAAATTCAGACGATTTCTTTGAAGCATGGTAAAGAACTTCAATTTTCAAATAATTGTTAAATTAAAAAAGAAACATTATAGTAATAATTGAAACTATGAAAAATAAACGTTAATCTAACACTTTAGATTATTCTTACATTCAATAAATCGAAAGCTTTTAAATTACGAAGTTATTATATTTTTTTCATATTTTTTTTCTTTGTAATACTGCACTATATCAGAGCAGAGTTTCAATTTCCTAAAAGCATCATTCGAACCTTCCTCCACTACAATTACATACATTTTTTATTTCAATGCAATAACATAATTTGTCGATCGCCAACACCCACGCATTAGTGATCTAATCTTTAATGCAATTTTCATATCACCTAATCAACTTCAACGTCAGGCTACACCCCCGTTGCTGGATTCAAACAGCGCATTTCGACTTTGGGTAATTGTAGTTGAAAGTTTTATTTAGGTGAAAAAATTGCAAATTCCTTGCTTGACAATTTAAATATATATTGAAATTTGACTCACGGATTCTTCATGTTTATACTTTATAGCAAGGTTGG
Source organism: Caerostris darwini (assembly GCA_021605075.1). NCBI lineage: Eukaryota > Metazoa > Arthropoda > Arachnida > Araneae > Araneidae > Caerostris > Caerostris darwini. The sequence continues at coordinate 140,666 of BPLQ01000378.1, read as the reverse complement.
ACTATAATAAATCTTAAGAAAAGAAAGTATTTTATGGTCTCATATGTGATATTTTCCTTCGTTATTGAAAAAACATCAATATTCTTATACAAAACAGAATATCCATCGATATTCTTTAAAAAAAGCATGTAGGGTAGTTTATGTTTTCTCTGATCATACATCTTTGTCGAAAGACGAAAACTATAAGAATCCAAATTATCTTCTGTCGTTGTCCAAATTATCCTCTGTTATACTTTGTAATGAACCAGTGACACTTGAGAGAGATTTCAAAACAATGATTTCCTTCTTTTTTTTATTCAATTCCTTCTATTAGCTCACATTCTCCCTATATATATATTGTTCAAATTTTCAATCGTCAATAAAATACTTTTTATTCATCCACTCAAGTTCAAATACATTTTTGTGAACTTGTAGTGGATGACACTGGATGTTAATACATTTTTTTCAAATATTCATTCAGTAATTAAATTTAATTAATTAATTTTAGTTTTTTTATATTACTTGTTTACATTGTAATTTTTAATTTTTTAAGGTATACTGTATTAATATATATGCAATAGTTGTACATTTTTTTTCTTTACTTTCGACATACACTTTGATTAAATTTTTGTATTCTTTATTTGCTACACTTTATAATGAAAAGTGACACATGAGAGAGGTTTCAAAACAATAATCCTTTTTTTTTTATTTATATTGGATTTTTAATTTTTTTTAAGATATAAAATAAATTTTAGGAAAAGTTAGTACTTTACGGTGTCTTATGTGATATTCGCCTTCATTATTGCAAAGTCATCAATAATCTTATGAAGAACAGAACCTATAATTTGTATTAAAGCATAAAGAGTCACTTTTTTTTCCTCTGAAAAATTGGTAAAATTCCTGAAACTATAGGAATCCAAAATCAAATTATACTCTGTCGTTGAGCACTACATAATGAATAAGGGAAACTTGAGAGAGAATTTGAAAGAATGGTGTCGTTCTTTTTTATTTTTATTGAAATTTCTATTTTTTTAAAAGTTTAAAATAAATCTTAGGAAAAGATAATACTTTATGGTGTCTTAGTTGATATTCGACTTCATTACTGCAAAGACATCATTATTCTCATACTCAAAATATCCACCTACATTCTGTATTAATGCATATATGCTTTAATCTAGAATTTGTTAACTGTAATCATGACTTTTTTTGTCAGAAAAATGGCGAAAGTCTGAAACAATAGGAATCCAAAAACCTAATTATCATCTGTCGTTGAGAAATACATAATGAATAAGGGACACTTGAGAATTTGAAACAACGATTTATTTCTTTTTTTATTTATATTGTAATTTGTTTAAAGTTATATTATATTAATATACATTAAGCTGCTGTGCGTTTTTTTCTTGCTTTGATATGGTCTTTGTTTCAATTTTTGTATTCTTGCCTTTTGTGGAAAAAAAAAAAAATCAACAAAGTAAAACACAGTTTATATTTAGAAAATAAAAATAGAGTTTTATTGTGCATCTTTAATTATCAAACAACAAAAGCAAGCTAAACGACAAGAGAAAGAAAAAGAACTCAATTTCTAATAAATTATTTAGATAAAAACTTCAAGCTCAATGTATATATGTACTGTTCCCATGTTTCTAGATTTTGAAACCAAAAAATATCGAATTATGAGTTTTTTCAAGGTTTCAATAGCATGTGTTACAAGAAATGATTGCAAACATTCAAAAGCATGTCTAAACCATTCTTTATTTCTATTGCAGCTTTAAAAATAGTGACCATTTCAAACAAAGAAAAAAAAACTTTCTTTTAAAATTGAAAGCACTTCATTTCAAACAGCAATGCTGTTCAAGGGGTCATAAGGAACACTCGGAAACAATAAAAAGGCTTTTTTTTATAAAAATGCTTCTAAACTTTCACAAAATGTTTATCCTTCAAAAGGAAACAAAAAAAAATTTAACATGAATCAAATGGTCAACATCAGTTTAGTTCAAAGACTTAGAAGTGATTATTACAAACAGAAAAATAAATTTTTGAAGAATTTTTTTTTCTAATAGAAAAACAGATATTTCTCCAATTGAAAAATATTATTTCCATTAAGAAAATGGAAAATCTATACTTTCCATTAAATAATAATTATATATATTTTTAAGTTTTATTTTTTAATAAGTTTAAAAGTAAGACTTATACCAAAATATGCCCTTTAGGAAATTTTTTAACTGTTGATAAGGAAACAATAAATATTGGATTTTGAAACCACAAAGGTTGGATACTTACATCATTTTAATTTTTATAAAAAACTACTAAAAAAAAATTATTATTTTTCTGTATTACGTACCTATTCTGTAAACATCCGTCAACAAAATATATGTTGATTTCAATGCAGACCAGGTTAGAGGTAGAATGCAAATATTAATAATAATAAACAAATTAGCTTAAACATTTAGATTAAAAGTGATATTTTTTATTTATGTGTTCTTTTAACATTTAGAATTGAAAAAAAATATTGCAAGATGATCCAAAAGGAATAAAGATTTCTATTCATATCCCAAAACTTTTATTTAAAAAAAAATTAAGTATTTGAAGTAGTTTTTGAAAAACAAAATGTTTCACACGTATTTTTACAAAACAATGAAGTATGTTTCAGTATACATATACCAAAATGATTTCTTGATTTTTATTTTATGACTAGGATTTAATTCTTAAAATATTAAATTAAATATTTCTTATTAATTGTTATAGAGTAGCTAAGTTGTTGCTAGCTCTATGATCTAGTATACTTCTTTAAAACATGCTTTGTTTTAGCACTTATTGATATATTTCACATGCACTATTAAAAATTTAGACAACATTAGATATTAACATTAGAACCTACAAAAGATTATATAGAACATTTAGCTTTTTTTTTATCTCTCACCATTCTAAATATTGCAAAGATTAACTGCACAACAAATAAAGCGGGAGATCAGAAGACATTTTAATACTAAACATAGTGGCAAAATAAAATCACAAACATATTTTTATAGATGATGCATTTACGATTGTCATTATTATTTTCGTTAATATAATGTATAAAAATATGTATTGATTTTTTATAGAAGAAAATTAAATTTTTTGCAAATTATAATTGATATTTAATTATTGAAAGAATATTTCTTATTAGTAATTAGAGCAAATATTTAAAAAATCTGAAGATTTAAATTAGATTTTACATTAGACTTAGATTTTATCAAAGTTAATGACTTATTTATTAAAAAAATCTTAAATGTATAAAATATAAATTAAATATTAGTAAAAGGAAATTTATAAAAACTAAATACAGAGGATTATAGATGGATTAGTTACGAGAGTTAAATACGTTAAATAAATAATTTTAGAAAATCATTTGCCACTCTTATTATAAATCTTGTAACAAAAACTTTAAAAAACATACAAATGATTTGTTTTCATTTTGCAGAAAATTTTTGTTAAAATATTTTTTTAAATTATTCTAAAATAATATTTATATATTTAAAATAGTTAATTATATTTTATTTATCACAGAAAGAAAGTTTATGTGATAAAACATGGATTTCATTATTTAATGCAGTGAATTCAAGAATAAAAAACTAAATAATAAAATCGAAATTTAAACATTTTAGAATATACGAAGATTTTTTATATTAGAAGAATAATAAATATAATAATTTGTTGTTTTTAAAAATTAAAGGCATAGGTCAATGTATAAATAATTATTCAAATTAATTAGTAATTTTTTTTAACTCTAAAGCTGTTCATTTCTTCAATTTATAAGAACACTATTATCCTGTTATTAATGGTTATAGATAAAACTTAATATTTTTTTTCTGTGTAAATATATTACAAGTTTTGTAAGCAAACAATTTAGATTAAAGGCATAGTACAATAAACTTTCATTAAAAGTAAAAGATTACTACGTACAAAATTTACTTACTTTCTCTTTATTTTATGGGACTCTACATTTTTCGTAATCAATGTCATAACTTATGCTCTGAAAAATTATTCAAAATATAATTTTTATTTTACATTGCTGTTCAGCACGTGGAAGAAAAATTTTTAGTTGGTTAATTAAAATAAACTTCCGGATCATTTCAATTATAAATAATCTTTATTGTTTTAAAATCGTTAAGAGGATTTTTTTAAATATCTTTACCTCAATAATAATAAATTAAATTCTATATATTTTTTTTTTAATTTTAAAAACTTTAAAAATAAAACAAAAGTTTATATTTAGATTGTTATTTAAATTAAAATTTTGTCTTGCCTATGTTTGTTTTATGTTTCTGATTGAAGAAAAATTATAATATTAAACACTAGTATGTTAAATATGCATATTAAACTTACTAGTGTTTAAGGATTATTCAATTATAAATAATCTTAATATTTTGAATTTATTGCAAGGAATATTTAAAATATTTTTACCAATATTAATATGTTAAAATATTTATATTTTTAATTACATAAACTTTAAAAATAAAACAAAAGCTAATATTTAGAGTAAATTAAAATTATTCCTTAAATTAAAATTATATCCTGTCTATGTGTATATTATTTTACTATTGGAAAAAATTATAATATTTAAACACTAGTAACTTTAACATGCGTAAGGAAAAGCAAATATTAAATCCTTTAACTTGATATTATATTAACTTGTTTATTTATAGGAATTTATAAATTATTATATTAGTTGTTGGCACACTTTTAAGTTATATTCAGTTATAGCTGCATTTAATCATATTAATAACTCAATAATATGGCTATCATATTAAAATATTATAATTATCAAATTAAAAATTTATCTTCATGAAATAAAGGTTGAATCATAAAAATTTTAATAACCGAGTGACGGTAAAAGCAATATAAGTTTTGGTCAAAAACGATTGATTAAATCTTGCTTCACACTTGCTGTGTTTATATGAATTGTGGTAGCAATCGTATTAGTTATGTAAATATTGCCTTTGTTTATATTATCATATAATTATTTCTTTAAATTTAATCAGGCAATTTGTTTGTTGTCATGGTATTTTCCATTATTGTTAATCGATGTTGTTCGCTATTTTTAGTGGTGTTTCTGAACTTTTAATGTTTCGCAGATTCTCTACAATTTCATATTTAATACTATAATATGCATTTTAATAATGTGCGTAACAATAATAATAAATGAGATGAAATACTTAAATATAATTAAAGGTATAATTTCTTTAATTCATTATTATTTTATATCCATACATGCAATACTGCTGGTTTATTTTAAATTAACAAATGAAAAAAAAAAATTTTTAAATTTTATTTCCCCTCGTAATCGTCATTCAATGCAAGTATTTGGGATATCATACGCTAAATCATTTCAGTTTCCATAAGTAAAACTTTGTTCATAAAATTACCATTCCCCCATATGTAATATGGATGTATGGTAATCGATATCGGTATGGTATGGTATGATGATCAGTATGGTATGGTAATCAGTTTGGTTAGTGTATGGTAATTTAATCGAACTCCATCTTGGCATTCAGTCAGTGGAGCAATAATGATTTAGCATTTTACAATTAGAAAAAAAATTAGGAAATGTTCAGGTTAAGCTAAGGGTTGAAGTCACTGCTGAGAACAGATGCGAAACTGTATGAACAGTGATCAAACAATCTCGATCACATTTCAAATCGAACGGACTGCTATATCATTGGACTATTTTTCCTTATTGCTGTTCAATATATTGCATACAATTTTCGAGGAATTCCTACATTTTGATCTTTAGCATGTAGAAAGCAAATAACTGGTAAGTATATTGTATAACGGAATTTACACTAGTTACACTATTGCAGTATTTTGGTATTACAGTACCAGTATTGCAGTAGTACGGTATTAGAGTATGAGTATTATAGTAGTACGGTATTACAGTATTTTGTATTACGAAAACTATTATTATTAGCTCTCATAATGATTAATGATTGTACATGCATCGTGATCATGAAATCATATGCCTGGTACTGTGAAACGTAATTTGATTCATGTTGTCTTTTAAAATTTTAAAGAATCAGCCGCTTATTTTAAAGCGTATGTAACAAAAAAAGTGAAATTTATTAATAATTTATTAATATATGTTGGTATTATCGATAAAAATATTATATATAATTAAAGAATATTAGCTATTTATAGAAACCTAGAAATTATTGATGTATAAATAATTATTGATAAAATTAAATCATTGAATGATAACAATTCTAAGCTGATCAAAATTAAGATGTGATTACGCTTAAACGAAAGAGTGATACATGTGTTATTTATAATTTATCTTTAATTATTGAGTTCAGATAATTTTAATCTACAATTAGACAAAATTTATATAAAATTTAGTTTTAAAGTGAGCTATTAAATGTTAATTATAGAAACTAGGGGAATTTTAATATCCTAATTTTTTTTTAAATAGAAAATAATGTTGCATTTTCTTTAACACTGAAGTACATTTTGTTCGCATTTATACTAAAAAAGTGTTATTTAAATATTTATATTATTTCATACGCATAAAATTTAAATATAAGTCATAAAAATAAAATAATAGGAGTATTGCTGTAAATAATATAACCATCTATTAAAGATTAATTTCTATTGTTATCATATTGTTGCATTTCAAGATATTATGTGTGGTTCTGTTGCAAAATTGAGACAAAGATTAGATAGAGTTAATTTATAATATTAAACTAAATTTAAGTCAGAAAACACTGCATTAATATATTACAAATTTGTAATTTTTTGGTTTCGGCTTCATAAATTTAGCAGTTTTTAAATGTATTAAAAGTGTTTTTTTCTACTTGATTTAATTGGAGAGTGTTAATAAAATTAAAAAAAATAATCCTAAAAATATAAATAGATTAATTATAAATAAAAAATATTTTTAGAATAATTTTTCTTCTTTTTTTTAAACTATTTTTAAAAAATAATTTTTTCATTTCATTAAAAAGTGTTTTGTGGGTTTAGGCGCATATTTTTTGTATTTACATAATTTACTTTTGCATTTTTAATGATGCAAGGTAATGTTTTTTGAGATATATGCGTATAAATATTGCATTTTGTCTGCGAAATATTATTTTTATATTAAAAATACCTAATGACGAAAAAGTTTTGATTAAATAAGAACCCAATTTTCAGACCCTGTCTTTTAACTCAATATTCACTATTACTCATTTCATAGATCTTGAGTATCCAATTTATTTACCAACATTTTTATTAAATAGCAGTATCACTAAATAAGGTAGTTTATACGTTTGATTTAATGCACAAGTTGTGGAATATCTCCAGTTTTTATTCTAAAATATCAATGGAAAATACTGGATACAGAATTCCTTTTATAATTAATAGAAAGACTATTCATTTCGCTCTTAAAATTTAACTATATTTATCGCTTTTTAAAAAAGAATATTATTAATTACTACTTTTATAGGATATTTACCAGAGTTTCACACTCCTCTTAATAAAGTATGTGAAATTATAGGAATTCTAATTTTCCGTCGGTATATAATAGCGAATAGCACGATCAAAGAAGGACGATATTCAAAACGCCCCATGATTCGTCGTCATAAAATGGCGCTGCTGTTTACTTACTTAATGAAACTCGTCGCTTGTTTTCGTAATCCAATTACTAGAAACATTTCCATGGTGCTATTTCAATGTTTTACTTGCCAAAGTAGTGCAATATTTAATATAAAGTTTTTACTACTGAATGTCAGCTATTCATTAAAAAATATACGAGTATGGTACTAAACAAATTTAGAAATGATGTTCACGTACATTCAATTTATTAAAACGAATAAAATTTTATACATAAAATTATTTTAATTTAATTCTTTAACGCACAGTTAAAGCAAACATTTACAGCAACAAAGTTTACAGTTTTAATATTGAAAGAATTCATATATATTTTTGGTTGAATATTTGTGGATTTTGATTATATGTAATATAGTTTAAACACAATTTTTCTCTTTTTCTCTTATGTACACACTTTTAATTTTAAATTCTTTTGAGCATTATAAAAATAAATGAAAAGAAAAAGCATTAATTTGAATTGTAAGAATTATTGTTTTAACAATAGAAAAAAGTATCATTTGTTATTTTAAAATATGAAAGGTTATATATATATATACATATATAACCTTTCATATTTTATATATATATAATGTATAGTATGCCTGCCAATTTAATATATATATTAAATTGACAGACACACTTTAAGTAAAGATTTGAACAAAATAAAAGTTAACAATAACTAGACGTAAAATATGAAACGGGGCCTGGTGGCCGAGTCACTAGTGCTCGGTGCCAGAGTTACTAGCTTCCCTGCGTTGCCAAGAGTGTTAGTAGGGGTTCGGAATCTACTTTAAGACGTAGGTCTCGGACTATTATGACTGTAGAGCTCTGAGCGTAAGGCTGAATACTCTACCTCGTGAAAAAAAATCATCTCCTGTCTCGAATTCTGTCAATAGAAAAACGCCCTTAGTCCACTATGGGGTTGTTGCGCCATTGAAGAAGAAGAGAATATGAAATTATAAATGCGTGAATTAAAAGGTATTATAAAGTAAAATATAATGTTTTCAACAGCATAATATACCTTTTGCATTCATTATAATTATATAATCTATTATCATACTTAAAACTAAGGAGCGTAACACATGATAAAAATATAAAAGGATATGCAAAATAAGTTTGCAATTCATATATAAAAGTCACAACGAACTAGGGTTTACATAAATGGTGAATGTTTTAAAGATATTTAAAAGCTTATTAATAATTCGCACTCTCTACAGTGTTAAATTTATTTAATATACAAACACATAATCAAATTGCATAAAAGTATATTTAGCATAAAATATTTTTATAAAATAAACAAATTACAGGACTAAATAAAATACTGGAAGTCAAAAATATTGTTCAAATATTAATATTTAAATGTTCAGTATAAAAATAAATTCCTGAATTCTAAAATTACTCATCAAAAATCATTAAATAGCACACACAAGTTAAAATAATAGAAAATTTTCCAGAAAATTTATCTTTAAAGTCATGAATAAAATTAGATTTCAAAATAAAATATGTATTATTTAATGACGTATAGAAATGAGGCACTCATAAACAAAACAAGTTTTTTTCTTCTTCTATTTCAATGTCAATTTTCATTTTCGTTGTCGTTTTATCAAGAGAATAAAATACATTTAAATTCCTATTATCTTTCCTCACCTCTAGCACATTTCATATTTTAGACGAAAACAAATTGGCGAAGGAAGGCGGTAAAACTTCAAAACATTTTCCACGTTTGAAAAATTTAGAGGTATTGTGGTCGAGCAGGGTACCTCAAGAAAAAAAAAAAAGAACCGTACACGTATTAAAAAAGGGGCGAAAACGTTTGCAGAGGTGTATTTTTAACATCCTTCGTTATTTATTCTGTTTTCGTAAACTGAACATTGCATATTCTTTCTGTAGACCCCAGAGGATTCATATTCTTTCTGTAGGCAGAGAGGACCCCACTGCCTAGATTCCCCTCTTTTAAAACAAAAAAATAATTTTAAATAAAAAAAAGTTCTTGAAAATAAAAATATCATTTTTTAATGTGTTTTCAACCTTTTTATGCTAAAGTCATTCGAAAAACAGTACGTTCATCCAATTGTAAATGACTGATCAAATTCTGGTTACATGCATCCTAAACAGATGGTGCCTTAATGATATATTGAAAGACGGAAAATAGATTCTATTTCATTTCTATTCATCTTCACATTCTATTTCATTTTATTTGGATTTGACTAATAAATTTAAACATTATTTAAAATATTTATATGCATTCACATTTATGAAATAATGTGTAATCATGAAAAAAATGATTTTCAAACGTATTTTGTTTTCTCGTGAAACGTTTACGTGCATTAAATTGAATATTGTGCCCGAATATTGAGTACAGACATTTATTAGGTTTGAAAATATTAACAGAGATCAGTTGAAATTTTGTTTATTAAATAAAACAATCTTCGATAATAATTTTTTAAATGTTTAGAAATAATTTTAAATTTTTGAGTTCTACAATTATTCATACAAAGTTTTTAATTTAATTTATATCATCAATTTAAAATTACAGATTATTTTACGAAGAATAAGAAATTGAAAAACGTTAAGTAAATAATATATTAGAGTTGATTCCTATCCGAAAATTCAAGAAAGAATTTTTATGGAAAATCTAACCTTTAAAACATGAATAAAATAAGATATCAAAATAAAATATTTCTTCTTTAATAACGTATAGAAAGATTGCATTCACAATTTCATCAAGTTCATAGCACTCATAAACAAAGTTATTTTTATTTTTCTATTTCGATGTAAGATACAAAAATTTTCCATTGTCGTATCAAGGGAATAAAATACCTCTGAATTCCTATTATATTTCCTCGCCTCTATCACAATTCATATTTTAGACGAAAAAAAATGAAAATTTTGCACGTTTGAAAAATTTAGAGGTACCGTGGTCGTGCAGTGCACCTGAAGGAATAAAAACCAGTACACACATCAAAAAGGGGCGAAAACTTTGGCAGGGGTGTTTTTTACCATCCTTCTTTATTTATTCTGTTTTCGTAAACTGAACATTGCATCTTCTTTTTGTAGACCTCAGAGGTGTTTTTCAGTGCCTAGATTAACCTCTTTTAAAACGAAAAATAATTTTAAATGAAAAAAAAACCTTTCTTGAAAAAGAAAATATCATTTTTTAATGTGTTTCCATCTTTAGAAAAACAGTACGTTCATCCAATTGTAAATGCCTGATCAAATTCTGGTTACATGTATCCTGAACAGATGGTGCCTCAATGATATATTTCAAGGAGGAAAATAAATTTTAGTCGGCATTTTTGAAACAAAACTAATACCTATTCCTATGAAAGAGTTGACAAACGTATTCTTGCACAGATTGGGAAAACACATGCCAGATGCAGTTATTGAAAGTTTATTAATAATTTGGATTGTTAGAAGACTTCATGGAAACAGGTCTATTTGGAATTTAAAATAGAATATTCCATTTTGTGCATTTGGAAATAAATGCTGAGTAGATAAGAACAAAATCTATTTTCATTCCCTGAAGCACATGGTATTCGATTTAGTTGTGTTCTTGAAAGCTTCACATTTTGTTTTGTTTTATTTGGATTTGACTAATAAATTTGAACATGATTCAAAATATTTTTACGTATTTACATTTATGAAATAAAGCGTAAAAATGAGAAAGTGCATTCAAACGTATTATGTGTTTTCTTGTGAATTCTTTTCAAGTGCATTAAATATAATATTTTTCCCAAATATTGTGTAGATATTCGATAGATTTAAAAATAATAAGAAAGAGCAGTTGAAATTTTAACAAATAAATAAAACTAGCTTCGATAATAATTTTTTAAATGTTCGGAAATAACAATAAATTTTTGAACTCTAAATTCACTCTTCAAAACTTCATAATTAGCAGGGAGAAGTAAAAATTATAAAGTATTATTCTTTATAAAACAAGTAATATAAAAAAAAAAAAATTAAGTCAATTCCTACTTTTTTTTCACTAATCAAAAAGTCTTTTATAAATAATTTTCATTCATTTTTTTAAAGTTTATCTGGCGGTACTATTGGTAGATATATGCAACTTAAATATAAAAAAAACTAAAATTAATAATTTAAATTTAATTACTGAATTAATATTTGAAAAATCTGTATTAACACCAAGTGTGATCCGCTACAAGTTCAAAAGAAATGTATTTGAAATTGAGTGGATGAATAAAAAGTATTTTATGAACGATTGAAAATTTGGACAAGATATATATTGGAAGAGTGCGAGCTAATAGAAGGTATTGAAATAAAAAATAACTAATTGTGGAACATTAAGTAATGAAACTAATACATCAGCGTTAATTCTTATACTAAAGTTCAAGTAAGAATCTTCTCTGAAAATATAACTATAAATTCATGAATAAAACAAGATTTCAAAATAAAATATTTATTCTTTAATGACGTATAGAAATAAGGCACTCACAATTTCATCATGTTCATAGCACTTATAAACAAACAAGTTTTCTTCTATTTCGATGGTTTTTTTTTGTTTGTTTATTTTCAATGCAGCTGGCAAACAGACATGGACGTCTTTGAATGCCTATAAGGGCTGCACCGACGTTACTCACTTTGCATTACCCAGGGGGCTCGTGTAACTTAATGGTAAGCCACGGACACGGAGTAACAATGCCCTCGCAGCGCTCTACGATCCTATTTGGACCGGGACCTACGGCTTAAAGTGGATTCCGAACCACTACAACACCCATGGGCAAAGCCGGGATTTAAACCCGATACCTGTGGTACCGAACGCCAGAGCGCTACCCATTCGGCCATCAAGCCCCTTTCTATTTCGATGTATATGATAGAAAAATTTTTCCGTTGTTTTATCAAGGGAATAAAATATCTCTAAATTCCTAATATCTTTCATCTCTTCTAGCAGCTTTCATATATTAGACGAAAAAAATGACGAAGAAATGCGGTAAAAATTCAAAATATTTTGCACGTACTTTACATGTTTGATAAATTTAGAGGTACTGTGGTCGTGCAGTGCACCTCAGAAAAAAAAACCAGTACACGCATCAAAAAAGGGGCGAAAGCGTTTGCAGAGGTGTTTTTTACCACTTTTTTTACCATCCTTCGTTATTTATTCTGTTTTCGTAAACTGAGCATTGCATCCTTTTTCTGTAGACCCCAGAGGCGTTTTTCTGGGCCTAGATTCCCCTCTTTTAAAACAAAAAAAACCTGTATCCTACACAAATGGTGCCTCAATGCTATATTGCAAGGAAAAAAAAATTAGTTCGGCATTTACTGAAACAAAATTAATTCCTATTCCTATGAAAGAGTTGACAAACTCATTTTTGCTTAGCTTGGAAAGAAACATATCAGATACAGATATTCAAACTTTATAAATAATTTGGATTGTTCAAAGGCTTCGTGGAAACAACCCTTTTTGGATATTAAAATTGACTATTCCATTTTATGCATCATGGCCTTGTGACTATAGTACCGTTAATATTTTATCAAAAGCTGACCAGGAAATGAATGCTGATTAGATAAAAACAAAATCTATTTCCATTCTATGAAGCAGATGGTATTTATTTAGTTGGGATCTTGAGAATTTCTCAGTTTGATTTTTATTTTACTTGGATTTGATTAAAAACATGATTCAAAATATTTATACGTATTCACAATGATGAAATTCAGAAAATATTTGTTATAATAATATCTTATCTGAACTAAAAAGTAGATATATGGCCCTTTTTGGCTAAGAAATGTGTTTAAATCTCAGTTCAAAAGCAGTAAAACAAAATTCTTGGAATATAAAAACTTTGTTGTGACTATAGCTCTGAAACTAGCATTTTGGCAAGATCTGTTGTGTCCCATTTGGATATATTTAAGCGGAACATATTAAGGAATCGTTATTATCTATTGCGTTAAATATATTTAATATACAAATACCTAATTGAATTACATATATATAGCATATAATTTTGAAATTAATAAAAAAATTGCAGAACTAAATGAAATACTGAAAATCGATGGTATTGTTCAAATATTAATATTTAAATGTTTAGAATAAATAATAAATTTTGAATTCTAAAATAAACTCATGAAAAACATTAATAGTACAAAATTAAAATTATAGAATATGTTACAAAGAATATTATTTGCAAAACACTACGTAATGTAAGTAATATATCAGTGCTTATTCCTATCCTAAAGTTCAAGAAAGAATTTCTTCGGAAACTCTAACCTTAAATTCATGAATAAAATAAGATATCAAAATAAAATATTTATTCTTTAATGACGTATAGAAATAAGGCACTCACAATTTCATCAACACCATAGCACTCATAAACAAAGTTATTTTTCTTTTTCTATTTCGATGTATATGTATGTATTTTCCGTTGTCCTTTTATCAAGGGAATAAAATACCTCTGAATTCCTATTATCTTTCCTCGCCTCTAGGACATATTTTAGACGAAAAAAAATTCAGGAAGAAATGTGGTAAAAAATTTGAAAAATTTAGAGATACTGTGGTCGTGCAGTACACCTCAAAGAAAAAAAAAACAGTACACGCATCAAAAAAAGAGCGAAAACTGAGGTGTTTTTTACTATTTGTTTTACCATCCTTCGTTATTTATTCTGTTTTCGTAAACTGAGCACTGCATTTTCTTTCTGTAGACCCCTGAGGCGTTTTTCAGTGCCTAGATTCCCCTCTTTTAAAACGAAAAATAATTTTAAATAAAAAAAAAGTTCTCGAAAAAGAAATTATCATTTTTTAATATGTTTTCAACTTTTTTTTCACTAAAGTAGTTGGAAAACAGTATGTTCATTCAATTGTATATGCCTGATCAAATTCTGGGTACATGTTTCCTAAGCAGATGGTGCCTTCATGATAAGAAATGAAGAAAAATAAATTTTAGTTCGTCGTTTCTCAAACAAAGCTAATGCCTATTCCTATGAAAGAGTTGACAAATGCATTCTTGCCCAACTTGGAACAAAACATGCCAGTTACACATATTCCAACTTTATTAATAAATTGGATTGTTAAAAGATTTCATGGAAACAAGTCTATTTGAATTTAAAAATAAATTACTCCATTTTGTGCATAATGCCTTTTAACTATATTACCTTTTAATATTTGATCAAAAGATGATTTGGAAATACATGCTCAGTAGATAAGAACGAAATCTATTTTCATTCTATGAAGCAGATGGTATTCGACTTAGTTGTGATCTTGAGAGCTTCCCAATTTGTTTCTTATTTTATTTGTATTTCAATAAAAACATGATTCAAAATATTTATACGTATTTACATTGATGAAGAATATAAATTATTTATCAACATAATATGTTATCTAAAATAAAAAATAGTATTGAGTAGATTACTCATGGGTTGTCCGTCCTGCACTGCAGGACACTGAGAATTACTGACAAACAGCAAACAAACAAAAAATAGATTTGTGTCTATTAAGGCATCTTTTGGCTAAAAGCATTAGTTTAATTCGCAGTTCATAAACAGAAAAAGTAAATTCTGGGTATATTGTTAGACTTATTTTGGTCTATGGCTCTGAGACTTGGACTTGGAAAGACATTTGTCCCATTTGGATATATTTGAAGAAGATAATGAATCGTTATTATATACCGTTTCAAACGTATTTAATATAAAAACGCATAATTTAATTACTTATATATATATTTATCATAATTTTTTTATGAATAACAAATATTACGACACTAAATGTACTACTGCAATTCGGTAGTATTGTTCAAATGTTAATATTGAAATTTTCGGAACAAATAATAATTTTTTTCACTCATGAAAAACATTAATAGTATATAAATAAAAATATAGAGCATGTTACAGAGAACAAATAATTGTAAACGTTTAATTATTATAAATAATTTGTTAGTGTCGATCCCTATCTTAAAGTCTTAGAAAGAATTTTCCTGAAAATTTAACCTTAAATTCATGAATAAAATACGATTTCAATATAAAATATTTATTCTTTAATGACGTATAGAAATAAGACACTCAAAATTTCATCAAGTTCATAGCACTCATAAACAAACAAGTTTTTCTTTTTTTTCTATTTCGATGTATATGATAGAAAAATTTCCTGTTACCGTTTTATCAAGGGAATAAAATACCTCTAAATTTCTATTATCTTTCCTCGCCTCTGGCACATTTCATATTTTAGACGAAAAAAAATGAAGAAGAAATGCAGTAAGACTTCAAGAAATTTTGCATGTTTGAAAAATTTTAAGGTATAATGGGCAGAACACCTCAACAACAACAACAAAGAAAAAAAAAACCGTACACGCATCAAAAAAAGGGGCGAAAGTGTTTGCAGAGTTGTTTTGTATATTTTTTACCATCCTTCGTTATTTATTCTGTTTTCGTAAACTGAACATTGCATCCTCTTTTTGTAGACCCCAGAGGCGTTTTTCAGTGCCTAGATTCCCCTCTTTTAAAACAAAAAATAATCTTAAATAAAAAAAATTCTTTAAAAGAAAATATCATTTTTTAATGTGTTTTCAACTTTTTTTGCTGAAGTCGTTGGAAAAACAGTACGTTCATCCAATTGTAAATGCCTGATCAAATTCTGGTTACATGTATCCTAAACAGATGGTGCCTCAATGATATATTGAAAGACTGAAAATAAATTTTAGTTGGCATTTCTGAAACTAAAACAATACCTATTCCTACGGAAGAGTTGACAAAAACAATCTCGCATAGCTTGGAACAAAACATACCAGTTGCAGATATTCAGACTTTATTAATAATTTGGACTGTTGGAACCCTTCATGGAAACAGGTCTATTTGGATTTTAAAATAGAATATTCCATTTTGTGCATGATGCCATGTGACTATATTACTTGTAATAATATATTATCTGAAGCTGGTCAGGAAATGCATGCTCAGTAGATAAGTACAAAATGTATTTCTATTCTATGAAGTAGATGTTACTCGAATTATTTGCGTTCTTGAGAGCTTCACAATTTGTTTTTGTTTTATTAGGATTTGACTATTAAATTTGAACATGATATAAAATAATGAGAAAAATGCTTTTCAAATGTATTTTGTTTTACTCGAAAATTCTTTTTTCAGTACAATATATTTAATATTGTGCACAAATATTGAGTGTAGACATTTGTTAGGTTTAAAAATAATAAGAGAGAATAGCTGAAATTTTAACCAATAAATAAAACTAGCATCTACAATAATTTTTTAAATGTTCAGAATTAATAATAAATATTTGCATTCTAAAATCACTCAACAAAAATCATTAATAGCAGAAGTTAAAAATATTGTGTATTTTACAAAGAATAAGTAATTGTAAAACATTAAATAATGTAAATAATAAATCAGTGTTGATGCCGATCCTAAAGAGCAAGAAAGAATATTTCCGGAAATTCTAACCTTAAAGTGGTGAATAATATAGGATTTTAAAATAAAATATTTATTCGTTAATGACGTTTAGAAATAAGGCACTCACAATTTCATCAAGTTTATAGTACTCGCAAACAAAACAATTTTTCGCCTTTTTATATTTTGATGTATATAATAGAAAAATTTTCCGTTGTCGTTTTATCAAGGGAATAAAATACCCCTAAATTTCTATTATCTTTCCTCGCCTCTAGCACATTTCATAATTTTAGACGAAAAAAAAAAATGACGGAGAAATGCGGTAAAACTTCAAACCATTTTGCATGTTTGAAAAATTTAGAGGTACTGTGGTCGTGCAGGGCATCTGAAAGTAAAAAACATCTACTACACGCATCAAAAAAGGGGGGAAAACGTTTGCAGAGGTGTTTTTTTTTTTTTTTTACCATCCTTCGTTATTTATTCTGTTTTCGTAAAGTGAACAGTGCATCCTTTTTATGTAGACCCCAGAAGCGTTTTTCAGTGCCTAGATTCCGCCTTTTTTTAAAAAAAATAATTTTAAATAAAAGAAAAAGATCTTGAGAAAGAAAGTATCATTTTTTAATGTGTTTTTAACTCTTTTTGCTGCTAAATTCGTTGGAAAAACTGTACGTTCATCCAATTGTAAATGCCTGATCAAATTCTGGTTACATGTAACCTAAACAGAGGGTGCCTCAATGATATATTGAAAGACGGAAAATACATTTTAGTTCGGCATCTCTGAAACAAAATTAATACCAATTCCTATGAAAGAGTTGACAAAACACATTCTTGCACAATTTGGAACAAAACGTGCCAGATGCAGATATTAGAATTTTTATTAATAATATGAATTGTTAACAGTCTTCATAGAAACAGGTCTATTTGGATTTAAAATAGAACATTCCATTTTGTGCATGATGCCTTCATACTATATTACCTTTAATATTTGATCAAAAGCTGATTTGAAAATGCATGTTCAGTATATAAGAACAAAATCTATTTTCATTCTCTAAAGCAGATGGTATTCGATTTAGTTGTGATCCTGAGAGCTGCACATTTTGTTTAAATTTATTTGGTTTGACTCCGATTTGACAAATAACTTCTAACATGATTCAAAATATTTATACGTATTTATATTTGTGAAATAATGCGTAATAATAAGAAAATACATTCAAAAGTATTATGTTTTTCTAGTAAATTTGTTTAGTATATTATACTCAATATCGTGCAAAAATATTCATCATAGACATTTGTTTGGTTTAAAAATAATAAGAGAGAGCAGTTGAAATTTAACCAATCATTAAAACTAGCTTCGATAATAATTTTTTTAAATGTTCAGAATTTATAATAAATTTTTGAAGTCTAAAATTACACATCAAAAATCGTAAATAGCACGGAGATGTTAAAACTATACAGTAATTTACAAAGAATAAGTAAGTGTAAAATATCAAGTTATGCAAATAATTTCTCAATAATGACTCCTATCATAAAGTCAAAGAAAGAATTTTCTGAAAATCTAACCTTAAAGTCATGAATAAAATAGCACTTCCAAATAATATTTATTCTTTAATGACGTCACGGCACTCACAATTTCATCAAGTTCATATCACTCATAAACAAAACAATTTTTTTTTTCTTTTTCTATTTCGATGTATGATAGAAAAATTTTCCGTTGTCGTTTTATCAACGGAATAAAATACCTCTAAATTCCTATTATCTATCCTCGCCTCTAGCTCATTTCATATTTTAGACGAAAAAAAAAATAACGAAGAAATGCGGTAAAACTACAAAAATGTTTGCACGTTTGAAAAATTTAGAGGTACTGCGGTCGTGCAATGTACCTCAAAGAAAAAAATCCACTATACGCATCAGAAAAGGGGCGAAAGCGTTTGCAGAGGTGTTTTTTTATCATTTTTTTAAAACATGCTTCGTTATTTATTCTGTTTTCGTAAACTGAACATTGCATCCTTTTTCTGTAGACCCCCAGAGGCGTTTTTCAGTGCCTAGATTCCCCTCTTTTAAAACAAAAAAAATATTTTTAAATAAAAAAAGTTTTTGAAAAAGAAAATATTTTTTAATGTGTTTTCAACTTTATTTTGCTGAAGACGTTGGAAAAACAGTACGTTCATTTAATTGTAAATGCCTGATCAAATTCTGGTTA
Organism: Caerostris darwini; assembly: GCA_021605075.1. Lineage (NCBI taxonomy): Eukaryota > Metazoa > Arthropoda > Arachnida > Araneae > Araneidae > Caerostris > Caerostris darwini. The sequence continues at coordinate 121,546 of BPLQ01000378.1, read as the reverse complement.
CATGTATCCTAAACAGATGGTGCCTCAATGATGGAGAAAAATAAATTTTAGTTTGGCTTTCCTGAAACAAAACTAAAACCTATTTTGATGAAAGAGTTGAAAAACACAGTCTTGCACAGCTCGGAAAAAAAATACAAATACAGATATTCGAACTTTATTAATAATTTGGATTGTGAAAAGACTTCATAGAAACAGGTCTATTTGGATTTTAAATAGAACATTCCATTTTGTGCATGAGGCTTTGATACTATATTACCTTTAATATTTGATCAAAAGCTGATTTGGAAATACATGCTCAGTAGATAAGAACAAATTCTATTTCTATCGTATGAAGCAGATGCTATTCGATTTAGTTGTGATCTTGAGAGCTTCACAATGTTTATTATTTTATTTGGATTTGATTAAAAACATGAATCAAATTATTTCGTATACATAATTAAGTACTTATTCCCTTTGACGAAATTCAGAAATAATATTCAAAATAATATCTAATCTGAAATAAAAAACCTAGAATTGTGTGTGCCAATAAGGAATCTTTTGGTTTAATCTGTTTAAACCACAGTTCATAAAAAGAAAAACTAAATTCTTGCATTGAAAACCATTGTTAAACTTTTTAATTTACGCGGCTCTGAAACTTGGACTTTGGCAAGATCTGATGAGTGAGTGCCATTTGGGTTTAATTGAGCAGAATATATTAATGAATCTTCATTATCTTCTGTTTTAAATTTACGCTATATACAAACGCATAATTGAATTACATATAAATATATTTAGCATAAAATATTTCTATAAATAACACACATTACAGAACTAAATATAATACTGCAAATAGATAGTATTGTTCAAATATTAATATTTAAATTTTCAAAATTTACAATAAATTTTTGTAGTCTAAAATTACACATCAAAAATCAATAGCAGCACGATGAAGTTAAAATTATAGTGTATGTTATGAGGAATGAGTAATTGCAAAGCATTATGTAGTGTAAGTAATATATCAGTGTTTATTCGTATCCTAAAGTTCAAGAAAGAATATTTTTCGGAAATTCTAAACTTAAAGTCATGAATAAAATAACATTTCAAAATAAAATATTTATTCTTTAATGACGTAAAGAAATAAAGCACTCACAATTTCATCAATTTCATAGCACTCATAAGCAAAACATTTATTTTTATTTTTCTATTGCGATGAATATGATAGAAAAAATTTCCGTTGTCGTTGTATCAAGGGAATAAAATAACTATAAACTCCTATTATCTTTCCTCGCCTCTAGCACATTTCATATTTTAGACGAAAAAAAATGACAAAGAAATGCGGTAAAACTTCAAAACATTTTGCAAGTTTGAAAAATTTAGAGGTACTGTGGTCGTATAGTGCACCTCAAAAAAAAAATCAGTACACGCAACAAAAAAGGTACAAAAGCGTTTGAGGAGGTGTTTTATACTATTTTTTTACCATTCTTCGTTATATACTCTGTTTTCGTAAACTAAACATTGCATAATTTTTTTTTAACCCCAGAGGCATTTTTCAGCACCTAGTTTCCTCGCTTTTAAATCAAAAAATGATTTTAAATAAAAAAAAAGTTCTTAAAAAAAGATATATAATTTTTTTAATGTGTTTTCAAATTTTTTTTGCTCAAACTGCTGGAAAAATAGTACGTTCATCCAATTGTAAATGCCTGATCAAATTCTGGTTACGTGTATCCTAAACAGATGGTGCTTCAATGATATATTGCAAAGAGAAAAATAAACTTCAGTCGGAATTTCTGAAACAAAACTAATACCTATTCCGATGAAAGAGTTGACAAAAACATCCTAGCACAGCTTGGAACAAAATAGTCCAGATGCAGATATTCAAACTTTATTAATAATTTGGATTGTTAAAAGTATTCATGTAAGGACGTCTATTTTGATTTTAAAATAGAATATTCCATTTTGTGCATGGTGTCTTGTGATCAAAAGCTGCTATGAAAATGCATGCTCAATAGATAAGAACAAAATCTATTTTCATTCTATGAAGCAGATGGTATTCGATTTACTTGGGATCTTGAGTGATTCACAATTTGAATTTTTTTATTTGAATTTAACTAATAAATTTGAACATGATTAAAAATATTTATACGTTTTTGTATTGATGAAATAATACGTAGTAATGAGAAAAATTATTTTCAAAATTTTTCTTATTTTCTTTTAAATTCTTTTTTTAATTCATTAAATTTAATACTATGTACAAATATTGAATATAGGCATTTGTTAGTTTTAAAAATAATAAGAGAATCAGTTGAAATTTTATATATTAAATAAAACTAGCTTCGATAATTTTTTAAATGTTCAGATTTAATAATAAATTTTTTAATTCTACAATTACTCATCATTAATAGCAAGCAGAAGTTAAAATTATAGCGTACGTTATAAAGAATAAGTAACTGTAAAACATTAAGTAACGTTATATTTCAGCGTCGATACTTTACCTAAAGTTCAACAAAATATTTTCCGGAAAATCTAACCTTACAGTCATGAATAAAAAAAGATTTCAAAATAAAATTTATTCTTTAATGACGTATAGAAATAAGGCACTCATAATTTCATCAAGTTCATAGCACTCGTAAACAAACAATTTTTTTTTTCTTTTTTTCTATTTCGATTTATATGATAGAAAAATTTCCGTTGCCGTTTTATCAACGGAATAAAATATCTCTAAATTCGTATTATCTTTCCTCGCCTCTAGCACATTTCATATTTTAGATGAAAAAAAAATGACTAAGAAATGCGGTAAAACTTCAGAAAATTTTATATGTGAGAAGCATTTAGAGGCACTGTTGTCTTGCAGTGCACCTCCAAGAAAAAAAAAATAGTATATGCATGAAGAAAGGGTCGAAAGCGTTTGCAGAAGTGTTTTTTACCACCCTTCGTTATTTATTCTGTTTTCGTAAACTGAACATTGCATCTTCTTTCTGTAGACCCCAGAGGCGTTTTTCAGTGCCTAGATTCCCTGCTTTTAAAACAAAAAAAAAATTTTAATAAAAATTCAAGTTCTTGAAAAAGAAAATATCATTTTTTAATGTGTTTTCAAATTTTTCTGTTAAAGTCATTGGAAAAAAAAAGTGAGTTCATCCAATTGTAAATGTCGGATGGAATTCTGGTTGCATGTATCCTAAACAGATGGTGCCTCAATGATATATTGCATGAAGGAAAATAAATTGTAGCTCGGCATTTCTGAAACAAAGCTAATACCTATTCCTGTGAAAGAGTTGATAAACGTATTCTTGCACAGCTTGGAACAAAACATGCCAGATACAGACATTCAAAATTTATTAATAATTTGGATTGTTAAAATATTTCATGGAAACAAGTCTATTTGGATTTTAAAATAGAATATTCCATGTTTTGCGTGATGCCTCGTAATTACATTACCTTTAATATTTGATCAAAAGCTGATTTGGAAATACATGCTCAGTAGATAAGAACAAAATTTATTTCCATTCTATGAAGCAGATGGTCCTCGATTTAATAGTTGTGATCTTGAGAGCTTCACATTTTGTTTGATTTTATTTGGATTTGACTAATAAATTTGACATTTGTGAAATAATGCGTAATAATAAGAAAATGCATTCAAACGTATTATGTTTTTTTTGTAAATTTTTTTAAGAGCATTAAATATAATATTGTTCCCAAATATTGAATGTAGATGTTTGATAGTTTTAAAAATAATAGAGAGCAGTTGAAATTTTATCTATTAAATAAAACTAGTTTCAACAATAGTTTAGATGATTTAGTAATTGTTATTTGCTTAGGGCGATTTTGAGACTGTATTCAAACATTTTCAAACGGAAGAGGTGTGGCATTTCTTTCCCAGGAGAGACGGATATATATTCTTTGACAAGTATATAATAACAACCTATTACAAAAATTGACAGCTGATAATAAGTGTTGTGTGTTGGTATAATGCATGCAATTAGTGTTTTGTACTAATGAGAACAACTTCCACTCAAATCTGATAGCAGTTATTCAGTGTCATGCATAATGAGACTCCTGAAATTAAGTGATTGTCTGTACGACCAGAGGGAATATAGACTACACCATGAGTTGTTGTAGTGTGATTAGTGATAGACGATGAGCTGATAAAATATCTACTCTATGAGAAGTGAGGTATACCCCCCCCCCCTCTTCTTGACGGAATTTATTAAAGGGAGGGGGATTGATATTTTGAATCCTTGATATTATTCATATTACATCAAACTGAAGATTTGATCATGTGAAATCATAATGGAAAATTATTAGATCATGTGCTTATTTAGAACTTCGAAATAAACTTGAATCAAAATCGTCATCATCCATATTACCGGACTTGCAGAGCTAGAAAGGACTTTTAAAGAGTCCTTCTTCATGTAAGTGTTACATTCAGAATCGTGCCATGCATTGAGATAAAAAAAACCACTGTGACGTAATAAGGGGAAAAACAAAATAGATCTTTGAATTTGATGCATAGGCTTTTTTTAGTATCAAATCCTAAAAAAATTGTATACAATGCAGAATTTTTAAAATATTTTTTGTTGTTATTGTATAAAGGGAATTATGAGTTATTAAAGTATTCATCCGACATAGTTTGATGTCCCAAAACATCAAGTAAATGGACATTGTTAATGCAACTTCTGTACAATACATATGAAATGCTGTTCGAAGCGGCTAACTGTGTGTTTTAGAAGTTTCCATTCTTAAAATAAGCTTTCTCAATGATTTAGCCAATGAATGCTTATCATCTGGTTTACGCCCCATTATTAATTAGACCATCCTCTCTGGAAAGCCATAAACATTGCAATTGCATGTTATATATATATATACATATATGGTGTTATACTATTATTAAATGAATGAAAATAAGTATCTATTCATTTTATCTATTGAGTCAAAAGCGTTAATACATGCACTGACTTTATTAGGTCGATTCATTATCAAACAAGCATTAAACTGAAGGGTTATAAATAATTCCAATAGCGTGTTAAAATGAAAAATGTAATTATTAATAATATATGAATACAATATATATATATATATATATTTATATATGTATTGTATGTTACATGAATGTTGTCTGATTACATGAACGAAAAAATGGATTGAGCCAAAGATTTTAATGCATGCATTGAATTTATCAGAGTGATTCATTATCAAACAAGTAAATTTAAATGTTTGCAAATAGCTCCAGTAGCTTGGCAATATGAAAAACGTAATTAATAATCAAACTATTCGCATAAAAATATAGAAAAACACTGAAAACTTTATATCTAATTTCTACAAATGGAAAATAAAAGATACTTTAATTTTAATGTATCAAAATGTAATTTTTTATTCTAGAATCTAATGTTTATCACATTGTTATGCATATTATTGTATTAAAAAAATTTAGAGTTATTGACGTTAGTACGCAACAGACTCATGACTAAATCAAAACACCAAGTAAACGGATATCACTAATAAAATTTCCCTTCAATACATGTTAAATGCGATTCGAAGCTTCCCAAAGCAATTAATGTAGTTCATTACCAGAAACAGTGGCTAAATGTGTGGTTTAGGAGTTTTCGTTCTAAAAGTAAGATTTCTCAATGTATTTAACTCTGAAAGCTTATCATTTGGCTTACGCCACATCATTAATTGGGGCATTTTCTCTGGAAAACCATAAACAACGCAATTACATGGTAATATATACATACAATATATATATATATATAATTATGCTGCACTATCATTACATAAATTAAAACATGCATGAATTAATTTTATCTTGCATTGAGTCAAAGGCTTTTATACATGCACTAAATTTATTAGGATGATTCATAAACAAATGAGCATTAAATATTAATAAGTAATAACTTAGCTTTTTAAAATAATAAAGATAGCTATTTATCAAACAAGCATTATATAACTGAAATAGATTGATAAAATGAATAATATGATAAATAATCATACTATTCACATAAAAATATAGAAGAACACTGAACTTTCTACTAATAGAAATTAATAAAATAAAGAAATTAAATCCATCAAAATTTAATTTTTTTTTTCTAGAATCTTATGGTTCTTTTGATTGAATGTTCTATAGTGCATTGTCTATAGTGCATTGTAAGAAATCATGTTTATGTCATTTTATTTAAACTGGATGTGTTTAAAATTTTAAAGTCTTCTTTGAACTTTGTTTTGCATATTATTGTATTATGAGAATAATTAGTTCAACGTCAATATGCATTATAGAATGCCTTCGTAGTATATGCATTCACAGAATGTTAACTTCAATGTTAGTATGCATCAGTTTCACAGTTTAACCTGAACGAGTTTTAAACTTTATTAAAATTTTCTATGTTTATGCATATTATAATTAAGAAATATTTTAATTTTATCAACGATTCCAGCTTTACGAATTGACTTATTTGCAACACTAAAAGCTTACAAATTGCAAGTTTATGACACAATACTACTAATAAAGTCTCTCTGCATTAATATTTATGCACAATTAATAAATAGTGACCTGAATTAAGATGAAATTTGATATTCTTGAACTACATTGCATATCAGAATGGAAATGACGAATCATTCATTGCATCTAAATTAAGTTTCAACCCATTTCCAGCATCGATTCATCACTATCATGTACACCACGACGTATGCCATGCTTTTAAATGGAATATCACGAGAAATTAGCCAGCACAGATACGGAAGTCAATAATAAACTAGATGCTGCAAAGCCATTGATGAGACGGTGAATTTGGCCAATGTCCCAGAGTTGAGATGTTATTTTGATGCGGCTACGAACTGGTCATTTTCGCCGACTCATCATCATTTGCTCTTCAACGCATTTGCATTTACTGTAGCCCTTCATTACTATTCATCATATTTTAATAGACGATAAAATGGGATTTCGCTCGTTGTTGTTTAAAGAACTTACATTACCGTTAAACTTTTCCTTTTAATAAATTAGATTTTGAACATTTTTTGATTAAAAATGTATATTTTTTCATTCATACGAACGTTAAAGTCTTATTAAATAAATTTTATTTATTTTAGATTCATGATGATATTATAAAAAATTATTTTTACATAACGAAATCAAATTTAAATTATATTTCTTCCATATATTTTCACACATCATCCTTTGCTATTTTTTTTTAAGAATTTTATAAATCATAATAATAATTTAAATTTCTGCAATATTTCGTAAAATATTTTTTCAAAAATGGATGTAAATTGATATTACAATCTAATTTAATTTAATTTTTTGAAGTAATTATCCAGCTTCAATTACTGAACTTCTTGTAGAAACATAGAATGCCCATTTATCATTTAAAGCATTAATTTACTTTACTAATTTACTGTACTTAATAATATACTTCACTATTCCTATTATAAATTTATTCTCTTGACTTAAATATAGTGAATATTTTACTTAGTTGGCTTAATAATTTATGAACCTTTTATATAAATATATGTACAAGATTATAAATATAAAATGCTTAGTAAATATGGCAGGCTATATACATGCTATGTAAAAATAGTTGTTTAGTTTAAGATAAATAGCAAGTATTCCTTACTGGAAGAAGTAATTATTTATTGTTAGGAGTTTGCAATCTAGTGGTGTGGTTGTAACAAAACCATATTTACATACATCGTAAAAAACAGGCAAAATTACCGCATCAAAATTATAATAAACTATTTACACTGTAATTTATAATTTTTATTAAATTGGTGTAAAATTTCTGTAAGTAGCATGAAAAGAAGAGATTGAATACTAAAAAAAAAATGAAAAATATTTTTAGAAAGTAAATTGAAAACTTTTCAGCTATATATGTTAAAAAAAATTTCAAAATTAGTTATTATGATAATTTTAAAACTAATAAAATTTTGGTGTAAAAGTAACTTACAACTTATTCTAAAGGTTCTTTTACTAAAGGAATTTTTCTCTAAATGTATATGAAATTCAAATTAAAAATGTTCCATATATTAAAATAAAATGGCATGATGTTTAGTAAAAACTATGCATTTACTACGAAATTTGGATACAAGCTCGCTACCCTGGGAATTAATGTGAAATTACAAGAATTTAACTTGTTATTTATTGAAAATTATTATGTATATAACCAGCACTTATCAAACAGAATACATATAATAACATGTCAAGACATGTCTTTTCAGTGTCTTACCTATAACTTACGCCATATATGGATATTATGCTTACATATTTTTGGCACTGAAATCCATGCTTAAGATTAACCAAAAATCTACAACATTTGAAATATTTCTATCAATACCAGTACTGGTATTTGTACTGCTTTTTTAAATTACATTATTTGCATTTAAATGCCTTTTATAATATATCTTTAAACATTCTACAACAAAGAAAGTATATTCATCATTCATGACAAATGCAGAATATTTTTATAACTTTCTATTCTTAATATATGATGTTATTACCATCAAATGTTGGTGCAAATGGAACGATTATTTATCAAAAGGGCAATATAAAAATCATATTTTATATCACATTTATCTTTATCTAAAAATAGCATCAACTTCCGAAGACGAGAAGAATGGAAAATATTTTTAGTTTCCTCCTAGCCCCGCAAACACTTAAGAGATTTATTTCCGTTCCTGTTCAAAAAGCGAGTGCCTCACCTTTCCCAAAGTGTGCGTGGCACAATGCGCGCTCCATACAAGCTAATAGATGAGAATATGGTTTATTTGTATCTGACATATACATAATGAATGGGGCTTTTGAAGAGAAAGGGTTCCACACACCCGGGACTCAGATGGTCACCAGAAGAGTTTATTTTACACGCTTTGTTAGTTTTTTGGATTGGAAAGCAGCCAACTGTTCTTGAAAAAATTGAACTTACCCATCAGCTGTCTTAGGGGTGTAAAATATACGAACAATGAACGAAATAAGGGTGTATTGTGTTTTTAACTCTTTACTTTTAAGGAGAATTTTATTTTACGTGGGTATTACGTTAATTATTACGTGGAGTAATACATTAATTATTTATTCAATTCCTTCTATTAGCTCACACTCTCCCTATATATATCTTGTTCAAATTTTCAATCGTTCTTAAAATACTTTTTATTCATCCACTCAAGTTCAAATACGTTTTGTTTTTTTTTGAACTTGTAGTGGAAGACGCTTGATGTTAATACAGTTTTTTCAAATATTAATTTAGTAATTAAATTTAATTAATTAATTTTAGTTTTTTTTTTACATTTAAGTTGCATATATCTACCAATAGATGGCGCCAGATAAACTTAAAAAAATGAAATGAAAATTATTTACAAAGGACTTTCTACAATGTAGTGAAAAAAAAAGCAGGAATTGACTTAAAAAATTTTTAAATATATTATTTGTTTATTTATCTATTTAATATCTTTTTCAGTTTTGAAGTCATTCAGAATTTAAAGAAAATGATTAAGTACGGAAATCTGAGATATCTTTCATACACAAGGTGACCATAAAATAACTTTCTTTGTTTGGAGACATCTGCAGCTAAAACTGATAAACAGAATGAAACGAAATTTCATATACAGACTGTGGAAGATTGACTGAGATGATTTCAGCAAAAAAAAAAAAAAAAAGTCAACGATAGAGGCTCTAGTCATACATGCACACATACAGGGCGCTGTAGTCATACATGCGCACTATAAAATTTTCGGCATCTAAGTAGATGTTTCATATTTCTTAATATAATTTGTACGCAGGTACATTTGGTGTCTAGAAATATGAAATATTAATATTTAAAAAAAGGGAGGAAATTATTTTTCAGGATTTCCAAAATTAATCAGAAATATTAAAAAAATTTTAATGAAATTCTAACCCTTGGAAGAGTTCTATGTTTTTTCGATAAAATTTTAGAAATAATTATTAATTGTAAAATTAAAAACGTTTCTCTAATAAGCAGAAAGAATTAATTTAATAAAGAGGTTTATACAGAATATACATATCTTATTGCGATTAAAATGATTTTTTTTCCTTTTGTCCGGTCCTTTGCAAAGTGAGTGCTTTAGTGAAAAGGGAGGTAAAGTCAGTGGATAATGTAAGGTAGGTGAAATTATAAAGCACCATCTACAGCAATATAAATCACTATAAAATTAAAATATAAAATGCATAGCTTTCTTTCAGTGTGACTTATGATGTAAATGAAATTTTAAAACGATTGCCTTTTTTTATTAAATAAGAAATAATGTTATTAGCAGAGAGACAACATACAGAAAAATAAAGTACTGCTTCTATATACAAATTAAGCATTATTTATTGATCATGCAAGAAATATCTTTCACTAAATACCATTATCTAGCTCTCTGAAACTACTACTGTACCGCAATACCCACTACTACTGTACCCACTACTATACCGCACTTACTACTGTACCCTACTACTATACCGCACATACTACTGTACCTCAAAAGTAAGATCAATGTTTTTTTCAAAAGCTCTTTATGTATCCTCAGAAATTTATTTCATCGCCTTCAAAGTAATCCCCTCCTGACACAGGTTTCGGATTCGAGTCCCCGGAGCATGGATGTTTATAGTGATTCGGAATACATTTTAAATCGTAGGTGACGTTCTAATATGACTACAGAGTGTTGAATGTAGGGCTGACAATGCTATGAGGTAAAAGGAAAACATCTCATGTTTCGGAATCCGCCGGTACGCAGACTGTTCGGCCCACTACGGGAGTGTTGCGATATTGAAGAAGAAATAGTTAGATCACCGAAGTCAAGCATCATTGGGCGCGGTCAGTACTTGGGTGGGTGACCACCTGGGAACACCGCGTGCCGTTGGCAAATTTGGAACCTGAATGGCCGAGTGTCTAGCGCTCTGACACCGAGTGCCAGAGCGCTAGATTTTCGGTTCTAATCCGAAGTTTTTCGGTTTAGGGTTCTAATCCCGGCGGTGCTATGGATGTTTGTAGTGGTTCGGAATCCACCTTACGCCGTAGGTCCCGGTCTCATATGACTGTAAGAGCGTCACAGAGCAAAAGTCAGGCTTCTACCTACGGGTGCTCCATCACAACAGAAGCTGCTTCCTTCCCCTACAATCATGAGCACGTATGGGCTCGTGGGCTTGGCCAGCCAAGTGGGATAAGAAACAACAACAAACAGAAATAGTATTATCACCTTGAAATGCGGCAATCTTAAGTGGAAATCAAAAGAGGTCTGTTATAACTATCGTTATTTTCAAATGCTGGGCAGTTGTACCTGGAATTATTCAGCGCAATGCAGAAAATCAGCATTATCCAAGGAAAACAACTGGGCTATGCCCTCATATTTCGCGAATAAAGTTTTGAACAAGCAATTCTCAGATTTGATACATGAGGGATTCATATCCCTTTTCCTACCGCTTGAAGACCAGGATTTTGAGTACAGTCTGATCTAGCTTACTCTGACATAGCGGCCTGTTGGGCAAAAGAGTATCCTGTTGGCCTTAGACCAACAGGATAACGCTCTATCATTTGGTACTTCAGTTTCGAATTTTGACTGTGGCGTGGATATTTCATAGTGGTTCGGAATCCACATTACATTGTAGGTCCTGGTATAATTATCGTAAAGTGCGCACATGATGACCGTAGAGCGACAAACCAAACATTGACATAAAAACGATAACTTAAGCGTTGAATTCCCTTGTCGGATTTCGAAGCAGAAACTCGCAGTTCTAAAACCCAACCCATTTGACAATACGATCGCTTCTGTTTGACCGAAATAATAATGTTTCTCACGTATTATTTTATTATTGCGATAAAAATATTGATCTTTAAAGCATCATCCATTAAAATAAATGTTTGGCATTTCTGGATCAATGAACATATTATTCTGAATATAAGGTGTAATAAAATTTAGATTAATGGTTTTAAAATTCCTTATAATTATGTGAAAGATGTAGATAAATATGTAATAACTTATTATAAATATGTAGAACTAGTGCCCTTATTTATATTAGCATAAGATTATTTATATTTACTTATCAACCAAAAATAGCATAAAAATCTAAATTTAACAACACAAATTATTTCGCTTCAAATCGCATCTAGGAATTAATTTATTACAAGGATTTTCAACAATGTTGTGTATTTTCTTTAGTTCTAGGTTTCTGCTTTTCCTATCCTTATTATTTGGATCGAAATCCGTAACTTCGCCCAAACTTGTTATTGTTCGTTATAGCTCAAGGACAAAGATGCATCGGACCTCAATGTTCCCCTCCAATGCTAATTAACTTCAAAACTACTAACTCGAGACGTTTTGTTCCCTTTTCTATTATTTATACAATGCGAAAGCGCGCCTTGGCCATTAAACATTAAGTTCCACTTTCAATGTAAGCTTGCATTAAATTAAAATTTTACCGAGCATAAAAGTGAATTAAGAATTATATAATGAGTTAGAAATGTTGTGAAAAGTTAATTTATGCCATTAAATTAAATTCAAGCAACATAAAGTCTGAAAATACGTTATAAATTTGTAATTTTTTTATTGTAACTTCATAAATATTGTTAAAAATTTTTTTTTCTGGTTCAGTTTATTGGAGAGTGTTAAATAGATAATTTTCTTAGCATATATAGTATATGCATTATTGTTAATTTTGAAATATGCAGATTTTATTAAATGAGCTAATTTTATGTTTAACTTCCAAAATTGGATAATTTTTTATTAGGAGGCGAAAAATGTTTAGTTTGATTTATGGCTTAAAATAAAGTAAATTATAAAGTTTATATTGGTATTTATTTTCAGCATTGAGAGTTGGTAGTGAGTATTTAACATTATTTCACTTAATAAATGCTAACAGAAAAAAAAAATACTATATGTTAAATACAGGAAAGTGCTTGACGAATACACAGAGAAAAAGGTTCATACAAAATCAATTGCTTGTAATGGTCGAACAAGTATCAATATGATTTACCATAAAAATTTGTTTGTTCACATTTCCATTAAGAATATTTTCGTTTACTTTTATTTTTTCACTTTAAAATGTGATAAACTTTAATAATCATTAAGCTAACAGTTAATGATATTATAACAAGTGACGATACTTTTAACCATTCAACTTTAAAAATAACGCCAATGGTGAATTATAAAACTAATTGTATTTCAGTCAGGTTTCTAAGAACATTTTAGAATCATAATCTTCTAAATCTCAAGCAAAGCGTTACTGATCACTCAAATGATTTCAAAGATTACTGTAAATTTAACCTAATTTTTAAATTGTCAGTCAATATTAGTTTTGGTGTAACAGGAAACGGGCGTATCATTTACGGAATACCAGTGTGACTTTTAAATTATGAAAATATTTCCATGAAGAATTTGTATGTAAGAACTATTTAAAAAGAATTGCATATTTTATTATTTAAATAAATTTACATGAAATATATATATATATATGAATAAAATTAGTTTCCATAATTTATACACAACAAAATTAATTCACATGATCTGCAACTAAACAATGTCTATCAGAGAAAAAATTATTATCTGTACACGAATGAAATAATTTCACTTTATCTATACATGAATAGAATAAATTTCCACGATATATTCATGAATAAAATTAATTCACATGATTTATGCAAGAATAAAATTAACTCAAATGATCGTTGCACAAATGAAGTCTTTAAATGCATCCAATCTAAAAGAAAAAATATAAAATTAAAAGAATACATTTTAATTCTTTCCCTCGTTAAAAAGCATTGTAGAAGTGGGGTCAAATGCTATACTGCATTTTAAATTAATTTTTAAAAGCAAATTAATAATTTAAAATTAGTTTTATCTTATTAATTTTTTCTCTACCCTGGAAAATTGCATTAATTCAATCACAGCTAAAATATCATCTAAATAAAGCCAGGAGCGATTTTTCTTTGTTAATTACTAAAAAAAGAAATAAACGGATTAAAAATCTATTATTCATAATTTAATATCAAGTCTTTTACTTTTTAATTTATATAACTCTAAAAAAAGATGCAGCATCTTTTGGTGTGTATATTCCAATGAAAGATTGCATAATTTCCTCAGAAATAAATTAAAATTTTAATCTTAAAAATAATAAATCGATAAATAATAAATAAAAAAAAACTTTTATCAGAATAATTTTCTTCTTTTTTACTATTTTTAAAGTATAAGCTTTCTTATTTCATTAAAAAAGAGTTTTGTAGTCTTAGGGAATTTTTCATTTGTGTTTCCATATTCTGCTTTTGAATTTTTACTGATTTTGTTAATGTTTTTTGAGATATAGTATATTATGAGCATATTGTGTTTTATCTGAGAAATATTATTTTTAGAGTAAAAATATATAATGGCAGAAAATTCATGCAGACCATAAATTTAGTAAATTTACTAATATTTCGTTTTCAGGAATGATTATTTATAAATATTTATTTTTTATGACATTATATTTTTTCATTAAATTAAGCTTCTTTTACAGTGGGTTTTAACATGCAGAAGAATTTGATGAAAGTATAATATAGACGCAATGCGAAAAAAGGCTTTAATAAATTAAAAATTTTCTATGATTAATTCCCTGTCTTCAGAAAAAATACTTGGAATTATTCATTTTTATGACTTTGTATTTTAAATTAAATTAAGTTTTTTCTATAATTCATTTTAACATGCAGAAAATGTATTTTGTTATGAAAGTTTAATATGCACATAATGTAAAAAGATCTTCTTCCATCAAAATTAAAAGATAAAATACAATTCGTGGTAAGTAAGATAAATTATGCATTGCCTTAAATAAATATTGTCACTTCAGACTAATGTGTTTGGTGGTATGCGTAACTGTTATCAGCAATATAATCCATCATTTTTAGGGTAATTATGTGAAGAAATCAGTAAATAAAAACCATCCAGTCTCTAATACTCCCATATTTAGGTATAATACTAAATCGATTTTAACAAGTTGTTGCATATTAAATGATGTATTCAAAACTGCAGCATATTCATTGAATTGAGTGATAAATAAATAGATTAACATTGGAACTCGAAAATTTAAAAAAGTCTTTTTTTAGGGTAAAAACAGTAATTTAGAAAAAGTAACGATCTTGTTAAAACAACTTTATGAAGTAAATTTTGTTATGTTCGGTGAACCATTCTTTTTTAAGTGCTGTTAAAATAGTAAGTATGGAAAGAGTAATTTTTTTTTCTTCCAGATTCTGATGTTTGACATTAAATTGCTCAATGAAAAGAAACTTTAAGAGTTCAGAGCACTGAGTGAACCTCTAACGAAGGAGCCTTGTCATGCTACAATTGAATTTTTCTGAAAGAGCAGACTTGGAAAAATTTTTTCACGTGCAACTTTGTTGGCAGTCACTGTAAACTTCACCCAGTCGGAAAATAACGTTGAAAAGGTGTTTTTTTTTATCACTAAATAGCTAATAAACTATAGTTGCCGTATTTTATTTTTAGAAGCCAGCTACTGGTTACTGCGAGTTTCTATTTTAAAAATTCTAGTATGAAGCAAAAATGTAATTTTTTGTTTTAAAAAATTGTAACAAGTCTGAAAAATAAAAATTAGTGTAGCTAAAAAAAATATTAAATTTCTAACAGATAAAAAAAATAATAAATTTCTAAGTATTAAAAATTATTTTATAAAATCAAAATAATTAAATGAGGCGATATTTATTAAATTTTGCGAAATAATTTTTACATTATAATAAAAGTTAGACGCATGTTTAATGAAATTTTCATTAATCTGATAAACAAGTTATACCTTATAAAAAATGTCGAACGCATGTTTATTGGAATTTTCATAAATCTGATAGATTATATACACTCAAGAGCCAAAACATTATGACCACCGGTCAATAACGAGTTGGCCCACCTTTGGCGTGCAACACAGCTTCAACCCGCCTTGGCATGGATGCCACAAGTCCTTGGTAGATGGCCGGAGACAGATTGTACCAGATGTTTAAGCAACGGTCACGCAAATCCGAGATATTGCGAATTGGTGGTCTTTGAACTCTGAGGACATCCCAAATGTGTTCTATCGGATTGAGATCCGGTGAGTTAGGCGGCCAAGACATTAATTGGAATTCAGCATCATATTCTTGGAACCACTCCAACACAATTTTAGCCTTGTGACAAGGGGCGTTGTCCTGTTGGAACATTCCATTTCCAGCTGGAAAAACAGAGGCCATGTAAGGGTGCAACTGGTCCGCAATGATGTTCAGATACCCTGTAGCATTCATGGTCTGCTCTACCACAACCACGGGTCCCAGAGACACCCAAGAGAACGTCCCCCAAAGCATAATACCGCCAACACTGGCCTGTGTATGACCTACTGTACATTGAGGGAGCAACTGTTCGCCTGGAAGACGGAGTATCCTGACACGGCCATAGGCGTGATGAATGACAAACCGTGATTCATCTGACGAGGCAACTCTCCCACTGATCCATGGACCAGTCACGATGTTCCTGGGACCAGCGCAGGCGTAGTTGGCGATGACGCTTGGTCAGCAAAGGCACACGAGTGGGACGTTTGCTGCGTAGCCCCATATCCAACAGTGTCCGCTGAACAGTGTGCTCTGATACTGTTCTACATGGCCCTGCATTGTATTGGGCTGTCAGCTGAGCCACTGGCTGGCTCCGGTTTTGCTTCACCATGCGGGACAGTCTCCGACGACCTTTTTCTTTGATAGCATGTGGACGTTCAACACCATGTCGTCTACTGCTGGTTTCACCGTCATTCATCCACTTTGCATAACAACTGTAGAGCATTGGGCGTAAGACTGAAAACCCTACCCCGCAAAAACAAAATATCCGGTTTAGAGATCTGCAGAGTAGGCAAGGGGGCCTTGGTGCAGCACTGCGCCAATGATGATAATAATGATGTTTATTTTTAATAACTTTTGATTTCAAATGTATTTTAATGAGATTTATGTCCTTGTATCTAACCATGGTTTTGTATTATTTTTTTTTTAAATTCAGTGGAAGAATATTTATACATATAAATTAAAATAAATTAATAAAATCTGACATTGATATTAGTAAAATATAATTTTAAATTTTAAATTAATGAAATTCAACATTTATATCCATAATTGGAATATATTAGTAAATTTTGGAACAGTAAAAAAGTTTAAACATTCTTTCTCGCAAAAAATTTACGTAACACTTTTTTAAACTAGCTGATACACTTAACACTAAAGAAACAATTTTTACTGATAAACACGAAATATTAGTAAGAGTTGAGTTCCAAAATAAAGTCATTTTCATTACTCTTAATCTGAAGGGGCGAATCTACAGGTTAATTACGAGATTTTCTAAATAATAATAACTGTAATTAATGAACAACTCTAGTCTAAACTACAAAAATTAAAAATTAAAAAAATATATGATAAGAAATATGAACTGGAGCATTTTCGCATAACAGATGGTTGATCTCGTGTTAGACATGATGATTGAATCATCTTGTTTATTCTCTGCGTATTTAAATCTTTAAAACCTCAGTTGCAAACATTCGAATTCACCAAGACTGCTTCAAAATAAAAGTGCCAGAAATAATAAATGTTTTGAGTATGGAGAAAGATAAATTCAGAATAAATTATTTCAATGCTCATAGATAATAAATGTCTTGAGTATGAAAGTAAGAAAGAAACCAGAGTAAATGATCGCAATACTCATTGAATCTCGCAATACTCGTAGTACACTCAACATTTTTCTGTTTTAAAAGTTAGAACTGATAATGTCAACAACGATGTCAGTAACATTTATAAAGCAGCTAAAAGGAATTTTGTGTTTGAATAAGATACGTCCATATTCTTGCTACCTGCTACTAGAAAGAAAAACAATTTTAAAACATTTTTACTCGTTTTAAAAGCCAGGAAAAATGAATGTTATCATTTACTTGAGCAGGACATTCCATATACGAATGTTATGATCTGCATAAGTTAATAAAAAGTAAAATTAACTTCCAGGGAAGCCTTTTTTGAATAATATGACCGAGAAAAGGATATGTGCATTTATTTATATTTCCATATAAAAAGGAAATAAACCCATATAAAATTCCGAGAACGCATATAAAATATGATTCAATGAATTTCAAATGCACATTGAAATTGCATTGGGAGCTAAGAATTTCTATTTTACTTTTGTATCGTAGTTCTCATCAAAATTTCCCCAGTTCTACAATTTTAACTTTTAGAATTTTATTGAATTAAAAAATGGAAATAAAGTCTCATAAAAAGTAACTAGTTGTGATTTTGTTAATTTTCAATAGACGTTTTATAATTCTTATTTATATGTATAAATTCATGGTAGGAAACAAATTTTGAATTTTTAACTCATCAATTGCTGAGATTAAAAAAATTATTAAAAAATCGCATGTGGTATTAAGCATATAAAATTTGCCTATTTGTTTCAGTAATCATTTTCATAAAACATCATGTTAAATCTTTTGAACACAACTGAAAGTTTTATAAAATAATTATTCTTTCGCATAAATATATTGAGTGGTTACCATTATTATTTTCAAAATATATTTACAGAAATAGTTAGATTATTATATGCATTATTCACACATATTATTATATAGATTATTATATGCATTATTATAAATCACAAAAGTGCTTTTCTTTCATTCTGATCAAAACAATTTAAATTTTAAATACTATCAATTTGTTATTCAGTTTTTGCAGAAATTTATTAACTTGCCACTACAATTATATAAATAATTTTGCAAATGCTAATTAATATTAAATACCAACCAAAGAAGACAATCAGCTCAGAAATCTGTGAAATACCTTTTATATTCAAATGGTTCTTTTGAGATTTTCTCTCACATTCGCTTAGATTTGATTGCTTCGTGACAGATGTAATTATATACTGTAGATATCGAATTAGGTTGACCCATTCGTCAAATTGAGTTACCGAAAGTTTAATTTTTCTCCATCCGTCAATTTAAGTAAAACTTTACAAGTAAGTGAATTTCCAGATAAGGTTTTAAGTCCTGAATTTTATTTTTGAGTTTTAAAGTATTTGAGATATGAAGTATTTAGGTTATCGACTTGTATCAAATATAATTGGTACGGCCTATGAATTCAAATTTAAAGATGAATTAAATACACACGATATTGCATTTTAAT
>BPLQ01000378.1:87275-102436 GCA_021605075.1 Caerostris darwini | reverse complement strand
GAAACATTTTTAAATTAAAAATGATTATTCATTTTTAAATTAAAAATTATTTTAAAAATGATTATTCAAAAAAACCTACAACAAATAGAAAATAACAGATAACTGCAGATTGAGATATATCATTCAAATTGAACAAGCTGGGAATCGATGCTTCTACAAATATTTCTTATTTTGAAGCTTTGTGTCTTAAGAAAAATAAT
Source organism: Caerostris darwini (assembly GCA_021605075.1). NCBI lineage: Eukaryota > Metazoa > Arthropoda > Arachnida > Araneae > Araneidae > Caerostris > Caerostris darwini. The sequence goes on along the minus strand of BPLQ01000378.1, from coordinate 102,236 downwards.
GAGCATTGGAAAGAGATGAAACTTAATATCATAAAATTTAGTTGTTAATGCTTATAGTTTATAGATTTACCTTTAATGTTTCTACTTCAGAGTTTTGAAATAATAAGTTAATACTTTTGTCATCATATAAAATTAAAATAGTACTTTTAATTCGCGAAATATTACGAAGTTTTTTGTTTTTATATAAATGTTTTCTGTGCATAGCGTAGCATTTTTTTCTAAGGGGGAGAGTTGTGGTATTTCATTCCCAGGAGAGAAGAATGTATGTTATTTCACAAGTATGTAATAACAAACCATCACTCAAATTTGACAGCAGACAAGCAGTATTGGGGATAGTTATATTACATGAAATTAGTGTTTTGTACTAATGAAAACAGCCTGTCACTCATATCTGATGGCACATATTTGGTATCATGTATAATGAGACTCATATCAAAAATCTGTGTGACTTTCACAGGTCAAAATAATTACAGATTGAATATGAACTGCACCATGAGTTGTACCATCATGATTGGTGATAGCCCAATCAGAGGTGAAGAAAATTGACCCCCTCTTGACGGATTGTCTTAAAAAAAGGTTTTTTTGTGAAAAAAGTGAGCGTATTGCGACCAGAAGTATTGTTTTTCTTTTTTCTCTGATGTGGCAAAATAGACAGGAGTTTCCGCCTGTTTTCTAAGTGAATTCCTTGTAGTTTCGCTTATCACGCCTGTTAAGGTCTGCCACAGACCAGGCAATTAGATTCGACGTCAACTCGATAACTCTGTAAGACTTCCGACCTTGGAGTGAACTGGACTTGATTTAATCGTGCACTAGTGATCAAATTTTATTAATATTTTTTTCATCTAATATATAAAATTCTCGTGTCACAGTGTTTGTTGCCAAACTCCTCCGAAACGGCTCGACCGATTCTTATGAAAATTTTTGTGCATATTTGGTAGGTCTGCGAATAGGTCGTAATCTATTTTTTAAACCCCTAAGTGATAAGAGGGGTCCACCCCTAAATATTTTTTAAAATTTCTTTGGCAGACCAATGTAGTGGCAACAGTGTAGCATTTTTTTTTTCGAACAATATAATGACTATTTTTAGATGGCGCCGTGTCTCGATACATAATGTACTACTTTAAATGTTGTGGAAATTATAATGTATGAAATTTATATTATTTCTATGCGAAATAAATCAAATGTATGCAAGTATTAACTGATTTGATTATCAATATTTTTTTTATTTTCTAAGTTTGAATTTGAATTGGAATAAAATATATGGATTGAAAAGTTGTGAATCAAAACATTGAACTTTTCTATGCTTAAAGTTTGTCAACATGTGTTTTATTTAATTAAGAATTCTGAAAAGAAATGTGATCTGCAAGATAATATAATATATTGATAATATTAATCTGATGAATTTTAAGCATTTTTTGAAAAGTGTCAAAATGAAGTAAATGGTACTTTTAAATTGGAAGTTATTTAAAGAAAGCAAAACAAATAAATAAGTTTTTATATTAATAAAGGAGAATTTAAAGCTCAATAACATTCTTATGTCTGTACATTTGTTTTTATTTACATTTGGAAGTTGGTTTTAATTATTTCTTATTTGAATTTTTATGCATTTTGTGTTCCTTTAAAACATCATAATACCCATATATTTTTATTTAAATGATTTGAAACTTTATGTAAAAGTTTTCTTTAAATGTATGAAAGGAATAGAACATGGAAATTAACCTAAATTCATAAATTATTTTTATTTCAGTTTTTAAACTAAGAATTTTTGTAAATATGTAAAAAAAAGTTTGTGTAGACAAACTTTAAGCATACAAAACAGTATATTACCTACATAAGGATATTCCCAGCATAAAAATATTTGCAAAGTAAAAAACTATTCATGTTTTATTTATTTTTGAATTATCAAGTTTTGCAACAATATCAAATTTTTGCAATGTTTATCCATATTTTAAAGAATAAATTGTATAAAAAATAGTTAAAGTTGATATTTTTTTGTGAAATTCAAAGGTTTTGAATGTATTTAATCAAAACAATTGAAAAAGGGCTAAATATTTTAAATCCAGGTCATTTATTATTAAAAAGTCTTTGCAAGTAGGAGGAAGTTGTAAAAAAAAATTTTTGTCGAGCAAATTTTAACTTTTTCAAGACAAAGCTCAGAAAATATTTAGAGCTTTAAGGAAAAATAAAACTATATTTTTTAATAAATAAGACTATGAACTTGATAATTCAATGGCATTTTAATATATTTACAACATTTTTAAAAGTAATATCTCCAATTAAAAGTTGTTTTTAGGTTTTCTCAGAATGAATTTTTATGCTTTTTGTTTTCATGTGAAGCACCATAACACAAGTAATTTTGATCCAAATGTTACAAAACTTTGTATTTATGTTTTTCATAAATGTTTTCAGGTAATAAAATTCTGAAATGATTATAGCTACATAAATATTTTTTATTTTAATTGTTAAGCTTGGAATTACATGCAAATTTTGAATGAATTTTGTGTCGACAGCATTTGAACTAACACAAAATAATAAAGATATAAATTTACGAGAGATCCATTCCCTGTAATATGTTAGTACAAACAAATACAAACTTAGAAATTTAAAAAAATATTGATTTGATTTTGAGTTATCATGTTTTGTAACAGTATCAAGTTTTGGCCATTTTTACCCTTATTTTAGCTTATAAAAATAAAATAATAATAATAATAATGAAATTTTTTTATGTGAAATCATTAGTTTTTAGATACATTCAATCCAAAAATGTGTACAAAGATAAAAAAATTCATTCGAACGTGTTCGTGTACCTTAAACAATCGTTTACATTTTATTGTGAATTTTTTTTTAAGTCATTTATTATTATATCTCGATTTTATTTTAATTGTATTGTATTTTTTCCAATTATCATTTTCAGTAAAATGACACCAAAAAAATCTAACCTCAACAATACCCGTAGGCGTGAGGTACGACGTAGACGTGCTGAGAGGGCCCTCATGTCAACAAATCAAACCACGACAGCAAACGATAACAATACCAATTATAGTATCTAATAACTTAACGAAATACAAGAAAGCCACAGCAACGCGTGGCCGGGTCTTCTAGTATCTTTATATAATCATCCATAGTTCATTATATATATATATTGTTTGTAAATAAAAATTAAAGTGTTTCTATGAACCTGAAGGTGGCCCTTTTCTTGAAGCCATTATAGGTATGATATAGGACGTCCGAGAAGTTTTAATATAATCATGATGATGCAATTTCTAGAAAATAAAAATACATGATGTACAACTAAAATTGTGAGGTATATATTGTTATTTAACTTTATGCATATATTTTTATTTTTATTTGTTATTTATTATTATTTTCATTTGAGGCATATATTTTTATTTTTATTATAACTTTCTAAGTGTTTATAACGCATGGTAAAGAACATTGAAGTTTTGTATTAAAATCAACAACAGTCTTTTTTTTTTTATGATTTTTAAATATCAATATAAAGAGCAGAAATTAAAATATTTATAAAGTGAGATAAAAGTATAGTAGTACGTGTGGCCCATCTTCTGTTATGATGGAACACTCGTAGGTAGAAAACTAACATGGGGAACTACCCCGCATTTAAATATCGTATGGAAGATAAAATAACCAGATAGTCTGACTAACGCGGTAAGATGTTGAGCATCCCAAACGCCATCAAATCACCTCGTTTCTGAAACAGTGCCTAACACAAAGCCGCCAGCAGATTAAACCTGTGTTCTAATGCTCACCAAGGTCTTGCGTTGACACTGAGCCACGAGTCTAACGTTGATCTGTTGTTATCTGTATATCATAAAGAGAATATAAAACTGTATGTTATGTATACATATTTTCCATAGCATTGCACTTTTAGTGAACTAACTTTGGATAATGAGCCTTTGTCATTCTAAAACATTATTATTAATTAATAAGGTATAAAAAATAACAATCATTTTATTAATGTAAATAAATTTATTTAATGCTTTAACAAAACATACTTGTCATTTTACGAGTATTCCCCAATGGGTTGATAGTTTCTTCATTATGATAACGAAAGTCGAGTAAAACTGAAAAAGAACAAAAATATAATGAATATTGGGTCTCAAGAGATACACATGTTATTGATAAGTTGTTGATTGTTATTAATGTATGACATAAAGTTTAATCTTTGGTATTACACTAAGAAATGAATGTAGATGCAAAATAATTTTTTAAGAGAGCTGATACACACTTTGCTTACACTTGCAGAATAACAGATTTAAAAAAAAAAATCAGTTAAATTTAAGATAACATCTGGTTTTTGTTATCTAGTGTATCTATATCATCGTAAATCGTGTTATCATCAATGACAGTATAGTATTTTCATTATCAACCATCAAAGACTCAAATTCAAATTCATACTGGGATCCACAAGAGATAGATGACTTTTTTATAAGGACAATTTTCTAATTAAGCACTAGGTCATCCAATTTTTTGTTCGTCTTTTTTTCATGTTGTTTATAATGCATTTAGAAAGCTGAATCTTTTATTAGGGTTTAATTCTGTAAGTAGTTTTCAATTGACGCACAAAAACAGAGATGTATACTGATGATGGGCATATAAGAATGCCATTAATTCATTGTATATTAGTGAATTATTATCTAACACCAAAAGAAAAGTCTGGTAGACAATCGAGGATGACTGGAAAAAATTGAGTGGAAAAACTCGCAAAGAGGCTATTGTCAATTTTAGATTAAAAACTGGACACAACTGTCTGGTCGATGGTCTTGCCAAAATAGGGATTGTGAACACTGATATATGTATTTTATGTAAGACACAGAAAATAAATAAGGTACATCTATTAATTTGTTCGGGATTGGACTCTAACTAACAACAGAATGGTGATTTGTGTACTCTGTATTGGAGGACCTGAGAAAACATGTTACCTTTATTATAGTGCTTCTAGCTTTTTAAATTTTAATCTTTTAAAAATTAAATTGTTTTTATTTTTAAGGCTGTTTGGTCTAGGCTGTTTTGTTAGGAATATCTGGTCTTTTCCCTTTATAATTTTGATTTGTTTGTAAGTTCTTTCTTTTTCTACGGTAAGTGGGCCAAGTTTGCATGAAATGGATTCATGTGTAACGACATGCAAAAATATCATGAGTAACACAGTCAATAATTGGGGTTTATGAAGGGAAAGTAATTTTAAGTTTTTCTGTCAATATTATTAAAATTATTTTTGAATAGATATCATATAAATAAATACTATTTGAGATTGTTAATTGCTGTCCGTTGATGGAGAGATTAACTTGAAAAGGAATTCATACTAAAGAGAAATTTAAAGTTGGGATAACTTATATTCCTATATATTATCCACTAGACTATCATAATATTTTTGTGAAGTTTGTTTTCCTCTCTGCAATAAAAACTATGAAAATAGGTAAAAGTTTACTTTTCACTTTATACAGTAAAGAAAACTAAAGACAATATATATATATATTAAGGAAGATTTAATTAATATATTTTAAGATTTAATTTAATAAGAAAATTTAATTTAAATATTTAAGGAATAGTTTCTTGAATTTAAAATTGAATTTTTAAAATTACTTCTGGTTTTCATGTTTTATGACTATTTTAAAAAATTACACTACTATTTTATAAATAAGTGACCAATTTCTTTTAAAATTTCTGCCTTTATATTAAGCATTCTAATTTTAATAAATCCAATATAAAAAAATCGATATTGTTAATTAAAAATATGATTAAAATCTTTGTTAAAAATGTTATTAGCTAAAATTATATTAACTATCACATGTTTCTACATATCGAGAATAATGATTTTCTTATGTGACCTACGATTTTATCAAATAAAAGTTTTAAGAGACCAATAATTATCAAATTTAGGTCTCATTAAAATATGAAAGATTGACATTTCATCTTTCATAAATTAATTTTTTCGTTAAACAGAAAAAAAGGCTTTATTTATAAGATATCGATATTGAAATATTAAAAGTATTAGCATAATTATTAATTAACTTAAACACCCAAACATAGTTAGTTTAGTTTAGATTTCAACAGGATGGATATAATTGGATTCATTAAGACAATCCTAACTGAAATTAAAAGAGACCCGTTCTCGGTGAAGGAGCTTCAAAAATCAAAATATTGTTATAGTTATAATACTACAAAAAGGGGCCTGATGGCCGAATGGCTAACGCTCTGGAGTTCGGCACCATAGGTATCGGGTTCAAATCCCGGCTTTGCCCATGGGTGTTGTAGTGGTTCGGAATCCACTTTAAACCGTAGGTCCCGGTCCTTAGAGGATCGTAGAGTGTTGCGGGGGCATTGTTACTCCGCGTCCGTGGCTTACTATCAAGTTACACGCGCTCCCTGGGTACTGCAAAGTGAGTAACATCGTTGCAGCCATTATGGCGAAAGATCACGGTCTATTTGCCTGCTGCATTAGAAGAAAAAAATAATAATAATACCAAAAAAAATATATTATCAATACTGACATACGATGAATTTGTTTTTGCCGTTGAGGGATTTCGTATTAAAGATCAAACTTAAATTTTTTCTCTGGTATAAATTAATTTATTTTTTAATAATGTAAATCCTTAAAATTTGGAACGGCCATAAATAACGTTATGTATACTTAAAGAAATTAATTATTTAATTTACAAAAAAAAATGTATTATCTTTAACTTCCTGAACTAGGGTAGTCCAAAAGAAAATTCCCAGGGATTGGCAAGATAAAACAGTAGGTCGAATTGGCGAGACATTATCTCCATTGGAATCGACATGGAGAGGAAGAGGATGTCTGCCTTCCACTTCAGATCTGTGATATTTGTTTAACTTGCAGTGGTAAAATAAGGGTTCAGCGTAGCACGTCGTTCTGTGTCCACTAGGAAACGCTAAAACTGAACGTTCGTTATTCTTGTAACAATTCACTTAAGTCTAGATGATACTCATTTGAAATAGCAACAATAACGTATTATTTAATAATATAGATGGATTCAGAAGATTAAATAAACGTGATAAAAGAACAAGAATGTAGAGGCTTCATTTAAGCACGTTGCGCTGTTCCCTCTAGAACAGAACTGAACTGAAAATTTGTCATTCTAGTAACAAGTCTCTTAAGTCTAGGTGGCACTCATTTAAATCCACAACAATATCGTATTATTTAATAATTAAGATTGACTTAGGAATTAAAATAAACGTGATAAAAGGACATGTATGTAGAGACTTCAATGTAACACTCTATTCTGATGGCCAAGTGGCTAGCGCTCTGGCCTTTGGTAACACGGACTTCAGATTCGAATTCTGACGGTTTCCTGGATGCTTGTTAGTGGTTTGGAATCTACGTTAAACTGTATGTCCCGGTCTAATTAGCCTAAAGAGCACATGAAATGAATGTATAGTGCAAAGCAAAACCAAATCAATGTAGCACGTCTTGTTGTGCCCACTAGGAAATGTTAAGTCTGAACCTTTATCATTCTAGTAACAATTCACTTAAGTCCAGGTGACACGCATTTGAAACCGCAACAATAACGCATTATTTAATAATCAAAATTGATTTAGAAATTGAAATAAACGTGATAAAATAACATTAATACATAATCACACTATTATTTAAACAACATTGTTTTTAAAAAGTAATATTTTCATGGGGAGGTTCAAAACAAAATTCATTTTATTTTCATTTAAAATTGTAATATGGTGTTACATTTTCTCCTTCAACCAAAATGAATATTACTGAGATAACAGTATGCTTCTAAAATCCAATCTGGTTGATTTTAAATGTAAAATGCACTTTTCCAGCTAAACGTTCAAAAGAAGGAAAAAAAGAAGAGAATTTCCAAGTAAATGCAAATTCTCCACCAAAGTTTTTTAATTAATTTTTGGCACAGCTATTTCATCACCTCTTTGTGGGTATGTTTTGAATTTGTGCAGAGGGATTCCCAACTGTATAATATGAAAATTTGATATCAGCTTGGATTTTCTCCCAGATTTATTTAAGCCCAACTTTGGAATAGATTAAACTCAACCTTGCGCAGGAGTTAAATGAATAACACGCAATATTCTACTTCGTGTAGAACGCTGTATTGAATTCGAAATTAGTTTTAGCAATTTCAGTTCAATCACTGAGTTTATTCGCTATTTTCTATTTTAAGAAGAAACCTTTCAAAAAGTTTTACGCATGTCCTAAATTAACCTCCTCAGCCAAAAATTCTGTTTAAAAATAGAAAATATTCAATTGAAATAAGCTGAAGTTCCAATCATTTTTATGCAAACTTATTTGCTTTTTAGAATGTTGTTTCGAAAATATATTTCGCTTTCAATTTCATTGTAAATTAATAAGATGACGCTTTTCTAGATTTGAATTTTTAGCTTATTGTTCTATGTCATGTATTGTTTTAATCTGAAACCTTCTCATCTTCTGTTAATTAAAGAACAATTCCATTGTAAAAACTACAATTTTCTTTTTATATAAGTCATAAATAATCACAGTATTTATTTGCTTATAAGCTGACTTGTTTAGCATTATTTGAAAAAGTTATTGATAAACATGTTGATATTAATCTTTGTTCCTTTTTTTTGTTACAAACTTGTTGTACGTATATATGGGTTATTTTAAAATTTATTTCTTGTTCTTTATTTTTGGAACATTACTTGAAAAAGTCATATGATTCCATTCATATTCATTTATTGGTAAACATGACGATCTATTTTGTTTTTCTCTCTTGTTCTCTTTTGTTTCAAACCTGTTGTACTTCTATCTATCTAATTTTAAAATTTATTTCTCATTACATACTAATTGAAATAAATGGGATATTTTTTAGTTCCATATGTTAAATTATGTTCGCATTAAAATTAAGTTATTGTTATTTTCATTTTTATATTTATAAATCAGGATTCCAAGTCCTTGCGGGATATATGGAAATGAGCAGGGTGATATGTTGGCCTAGAATGGATCACAAATGATCCAACACGAACCTCTTTTACGTCATATAAGGCGATATATATATTTCTCTATTAAATCCAGCCTTTCAGCCTGCATAGAAAGAAGGCTTATCAGAAAAAGTGGAAGTCCCTATTGAATAAGTCAAGAAGAATTCCTAGTTCCTCGCCTAGAGCGGTCTGAGTGGCCTGCTTTAGACTTGTCATGGGCCATGACTACTTGTAACCTGTATAGAATAGGACTGGCTGCTACAGATATCTGCTCCCTTTGCGACTATAACATGCCCATGACTGGAGAGCACCTCGTCATATGCCCTACTATTCTTAATTGTATCCTTTTTTTTGTGTTACTGTCAATGCCTTTATTGATTGTTTTTATTTTTCTTTACTGTATTGGGCTACTCGTCGACTAATGGCCGAGAGGTCGCAGAGAGCATAGGATAAAAATATTTACTGATCTCATTCTATGGTTTGTGTGGAAGAAACGTTAATTGGTTTTGTTAGAAAAGTCGTATAATTCAGCTCATATCGTTTTATTTATAATTATGAATGTCCAGCTTCTTGTTTTTCTGTGAATTATTTGGTGTTTTTAATTGATAAATATATTTGCATTGCAAAATGATGTATACACTATTGTGTATACTTTATTCTTAAGATGAATTTGCAGATAATTCAAGAACTGAAGACCAGATGATTCGAGACCTTGAGATTCAATTATGTTCTCATTATAACTGGGTTAAATGATCTTCTTATGGGTCTTCTTATTTATATTTTTATATTTACTGATTTCATTCTGTGTTTTGTGTGGAGAAAACGTTATTTGACATTCTTAGAAAAGTCGTATAATTCAGCTCATATATTTTTGTTGATAATTAGGAAGATCGAGCTTCTTGTTTCTTCTGTGAATTATTGATGCCGTCTTCTTAATTGATAAATACATTTCAATCACAAAATGGTGTATACACTATTGTGTATATTTTTTCTTAAAATGAATTTGCAGTTAATTCGAGATCTTAAGGCCAGATGACTGAAGATCTAAACATTCAAGTGAGTAACAGAGAAAAACCAGTATTTCACACCAACTACAATTTATATCGAAGACTAAAGTTTCTGTTCATCGCAAAATAAGTCAGGTTTGCCGTTAGATGAAGATTGATTTCCTTTTGGTGTTCTATAAACTCTTTGCATCGAGAAGCTAAACTTAACTGTAGGAAATTTTAGGATTGGGTTCAGGGTTCAATTTCCACACATTTTTGTTTATTTGTATGATATATATATATGTATATATATGATATATCGTTTGTATTATTTGCATTTGGTTGCCTAGCGTAATATTTTCTGTTCGAAGGAATCCTTGGATTGGTCGTTATATGAGTCCAACAGAACCTATTTGAGACATTCTAAGTGCAACTATTGTTGGTCCTTTATCACTTCAAGATACAATACAGCAGTTTGGAGTTTATCTACTACAGGGTGGGAAAAGAAAATTCCACTGCCTCTTTGATTCCCTTCCTTGCCTCATAAGGGTGTGTCATCATTTTCAATCAGGATAATAATGCACCATATTAAAACTCACTTTTTCCAAACACTCCACACGTTTTTATTCATTTGTATGATATGCACGAATTGTAATATACAAAATAGTAATCGACAAATATAGTAAATAAAGTTTTAACATACCTCGTCCATTTAATATTTTTCTTACAAAACTTGTGAAATATATGTCAATAAACTTTTCTGCATCCACAGTTTTTATTCAAATGCCTGGGTATCATTCCGGGTATCAATATGGGTATCATTTTTACTTCTGCACTATTTTAAATTTAACACTTCACACCCGCGGTTAGTTAGAATTATACCTTTTTCATTTATTGTGATGGAAATTTCAATTGTGTAAGTCGTAAATTACGAATACATTCCTTTTGTTCTATTTTGTTTACAGAAATGTCATTTGGATAAAAAATTGTTATCTCATATTCATTTATTGATCACTAAAAGGATGTTATTCCTTGCTATATTTCATCTTCGATGTTTATGTTTATGAACTATTAAAGCTATTTTTAACCTGTGCCTCCCCCAATAAACACCCCTAAGGTGATAACACTAAATTGGGTACGGGCGTAAGTATATCGAACAGAAAATATTATTCAAAACTGATTAATTTACTGAAAGAAAGGCGAAATAAAATATATATTGACAAAAAATATAGTACACATCTATACTAAAACACACTATCTATCTATAAACAGCATTATCAATACTCTATAATATGTTTAATAGTTAATTTATCAATGCTAAATTAAAAATAAGTTTCATAATTATTAGTGACTCTTTGATCTGCCTTTCATATTAATATTATATATTTAATATTATATATTGACACTCTGAGCTCCTTATCTATATTTAGCAGAGATCTATATTTTGCCTTCAAAGCAGCTACTGCAGAAAATCCATTTTCTCAAAGAAAAGATGTTGTAAATGGTAATATCACACGAAAAATTTTTGTTTTCAGTGCTAGAAACTCATTATACAACCCTGCCCAAACTTCAAAGAGTTAATTTATTCCTTTTTAATTTCGCTGCTTGTCGGGAAGTATTTGAAATTTTTTTTCGGCAGTTATGAGACCTTCGGGAGTATTTTGAATCGGTAAAAAAAATAATTTTACAGGAAAAAAAGTAACTTTTAAAATTCTTTAATTGCATGACAAATTAGTTTCAATGGTTACAAACACAAAATTCACATGTTATTCTTCAGTCCTGTAAGTTTTAACAAATTCATTCACATTTGCAAAACAATTCTAATTTTCTCGCTTTAAATTTCTGCTCCATAATTTCAGTTTTTTACGAAAGGCATTAACTTTATCATTCTTATCCAACATATGTTTATTTGCTCCATGGTGTTGAAGACTCAAGGTATTTAATTTCTCGAATATGTCTACCAAGTAGCTCAAATAATTAATTTAGACCATCTCATAACAGAGAAGAGGCTTTATGACGTAGTGACTAGAGCTCTGTCTCAGGTATTGGATTCGAGTCCCAGCGATGCTATGAAGGTTTGTAGAGATTCGGAATCCATTTTCAACCATATATCCCGATCTAATATCACTATAAGGCTTAGGCGTGGCCCCCATATAAGGCCCCCATAAAAAAGGAACCATCTCGTGCTTCAGAATCTGCCAGTAGGAGAATGGCCATAGTCCAGATGGATTATAGTGCCAGGGAGTTAGTTATTTCATAACAACAAAAAAAACCCTTTTTTCTTGGTTTCGGGTAGGTCTTTTTCTTCTAGAAAAGGGAAAATTCCACTTATAAATTCATAAATACGGTGAAAAATTACCATTGCTATAACCATCTTGCTTTGAAATAATATAGTAACCCTGAATATGCCTTACCCATTTCTTTACGAAGAGCAGAAAAGATTCGGGATTTTAAGGGACACATTTTTATATAATTTACTACGCTTGTAAACATCGTTAGCACAATATTTATAGCAGGATTCATTTCTTTGGAAGCACGACCTTTTCTGTGGATCACTTACTGTGTCTAGACACATTGAGGAGTCTCCCAGAATTGAACGAGCACCATCGAGGCATATCTCGAAGCAATTTTTTTGTTTGGTTGGCTTATAAAATCATTTAAGATAGCAAATAATGCAATTGATATTGCTTTAAGTTCTGCTGGTTTGCAGAAAAGTAGTTCATGCACTACTGTAAAAAGAGTATATTGTATTTTTTTTTTAAATCTTCCTTTCTTTTTAATAAAATATTTTTATTAAATAAATAATTAACTAAATTTAAATATAAGTGTGAGTAACTTACCGTTTATTTATTTCTACAAATGTTATTAACTCCATTAAAATTGTCATGTCTGTTTTGAATTTGATAATAAAATTTAATTTCCATTTCTATAAGTATTAAAAATACGATTTCTAATGTTTAAGAGTAAGAGGAAATTATTGACAAAATACCTTCTAAATAAATTTACATAGTTATTTTATAGCTTCAAATATCAAAAAGGAATTTTCTACAACCCTACTCAGAATCTACTAACTGTGATTTGGAAAAGTTATGTAATTAATATAATCAAGAGTAAATAATTTCATAACAAATGGATTAAAAAATTACATAGATTATTACTTTAAATGGGGATTGATGGCCGTGTGACCAGCGCTGTGGCACTCGGTATCACACTGGGTACCACAGGTTTCGGTTTCGAAGCTTGTGGTATTGGTTCGTGGATGTTTGTAGCGGCTCGAAATCCACTTTAAAACGTAGGTCCCGATCTAATATAACTGTGGAAGGTTGTGCTTATGGTTGATAATTCTACTGCGAAAAAAGAAAACCTCTTTTTTCTAGAAATCTGCCAGGATGAGGACGGTCTTGGTCCACTATGGGGCTGTTGAACCAATGATGATGAGTATTAAATAAAAAAAAAAAGTATGCTCTACATTTAATTTTCAAACAATTTCATTTCATTGTAGGCATTTTATTATTATTATTCTACACTAGCGAAACAGTCCCATGCTGGGCCGAGGCTGTCTGCGTACTGGCAGATTTCTAGACAGCAAATGGTGTTTTTTTCTTTTTATTATTATTAATTTTGCCGATTCAATTTCTTATTGTAAAGATAATTTTGATGCTTTCAAATAGAGCCAATTATTCAGAAATTTCTGTTTGAATATTCTTTCATCTTCTTTTAATTTAATATACAAAATGTACAAAACGAAGACATCTTGTAGTGACAGTGCAAATGCTGCTTACCTAATCAGTCATTCCATGTGCCTGGCATTTAAACAATTCTTTCACAGATAAAAGTCTTAAGTTAAAATATTACAATAGATAATTATTTTAAGTAACCAGAACTATTCTTTAAATGTTTTCCTGTCACTCTGACAGCAAAACTAATATAAACAACAATAACTATGCATGACACATTTTTGGAATTCATATCTATTCATCTGCATGTAGTCTATTCATGCCTAACTTGTTCTGTTATTATAAGAAAACACAATACAAAGCGTTGACATGAAACTCTAAGAGAAACGTATTTTCTTGACATTTCCCCTCTGGAACTCTAAAATCACTTCTTTGTGAAATCAAAACTTTAAAATAGAATATGCAAAAGACTGCTTGACAGCGTCTCATATGACATTTCAAACTTTTATATATTCTATAAATAGAAACCAGTATGTTATAGCTGTTTAGTTAATTTTCTGTATTTTTGACAGTCACTACTATACATTTATCTCACTTTAGAAATATTTTAATTTCAGCTTGTTATACTGATATTTAAAAATTGTAAAAAGAGTCTTGTTGTTTTTAATACAAAACTTTAATATTCTTTAAGGTGCTTAAATAAACCTACAAAAAGTTAGAATAAAAATATATGACTCATATTTTAGTTATTGGTCATGCATTTCTATTTTATTAAAACTGCATTATTACATTTATTTTTATTTAAATAATTTTAAAAAAAACAAGAACTTTCGTAATATCTCTTGAATTAAAATAATAATTTAATTTTATATGGTTACAAAAGTATCAACCAAATATGGTACAAAAGTATCAATCAAATATGGTACAAAAGTAAACCAAATATGGTACAAAAGTATCAACCAAATATGGTACAAAAGTAAACCAAATATGGTACAAAAGTGTTAACCAAATATGGTAAAAAAATATGAACTAAAAACTATTAACCAATAATGGTAAAAAAATATGAACTAAAAACTATCAACCAAATACGGTAAAAAAAGTATTAACCAAATATCGTATAAAATATCACCTAAAAGCTGTCAACCAAATATGGTACCAAAATATCAACCAAAAGGTATCAATCAAATATGGTACAAAAGTATCAACCAAAACGTATCAATCAAATATGGTACTAAAATATCAGCCAAAAAGTATCAATCATATATGGTACAAAAATATCATACAAAAGGTATCTACCAAAAATATGGTACAAAAGTTTCAACCAAAAAATATGAACCAAATATAGTACAAAA
>BPLQ01000378.1:50785-80636 GCA_021605075.1 Caerostris darwini | reverse complement strand
ATCAAGTTATATTTTTAAGTTATAAATCAAAATTATATTTTTGCTTCATACTAGAATTTTTAAAATAGATACTCGCAGTAACCAGTAGCAGACTTCTAAAAATAAAATACGGCAACTATAGTTTATTAGCTATTTAGAGATAAAAAAAACCCCTTTTCAACATTATTTTCCGACTGGGTGAAGTTTACAGTGACTGCCAACAAAGTTACACGTGAATTTTTTTTTCTCAAGTCTGCTCTTTCAGAAAAATTCAATTGTAGCATGACAAGGCTCCTTCGTTAAAGGTTCACTCAGTGCTCTGAACTCTTGAAGTTTCTTTTCATTGAGCAATTTAATGTCAAACATCAGAATCTGGAAGAAAAAAAATTTACTGTTTCCATACTTACTATTTTAACAGCACTTAAAAAAGAATAGTTCACCGAACATAACAAAATTTACTTCATAAAGCTGTTTTAATAAGGTCATTAGTTTTTCTAATTTACTGTTTTTACACCAAAAAAGACTTTTTTTAAAAGTTCAAGTACCACTGTTAAACTATTTATTTGTCTGTCATTTCAATGAGTACAATGCAGATTGAATATACCATTTCAAATGAAGTAACTTATAGAAGTCAAATTGTCATTTAGAAATATGCCTAAATATATGACTATTAGAGACTGGATAGCTTTTCTTTATAGATTTCTTAATGTAATTAACCTCAAAATGATAGATTATACGGCTAATTTCAGTTAACCATATCCCCAAACACATTATTACGAAGTGGTAGTATATATTTAAGGCAATACATAATCTATCTTACTTACCATGAATAGTATTGTGACTGTTAATTTTGATTGATGGAGATCTTTTTTTGCATTACTCTCATATTATTTCATCACACCATAATACATCTTTTGCATGTTAAAAAAAATTTCGAAGAAGCTTATTTTATGATAAATACAATGTCATAAAAAATAAATAATTTTAAATATTCATTCTAGAAAACGGTGAATTCAATAAATTTATGGTTTGTATAACTTTTTCGTCATTAGGTATTTTTAATATAAAAATAATATTTCGCAGTCAAAAATAATATTTCGCATATGTCTCAAAAAACATTACCTTGCATCATCAAAAATGCAAAAGTAAATTATGTAAATATAAAAAATATGCGCCTAAACCCACAAAACACTTTTTTAATGAAATGAAAAAACTTATTTTTTTAAAAATAGTTTAAAAATGAAGAAAATTATTCTAAAAATATTTTTTTTTATTTATAACTAATCTATTTATATTTTTAGGATTAATTTTTTTTTTAATTTTATTAGCACTCTCCAATTAAATCAAGTAGAAAAAAACACTTTTAATACATTTAAAAACTACTAAATTTAGGAAGCCGAAACCAAAAAATTACAAATTTGCAATATATTAATGCAGTGTTTTCTGACTTAAATTTAATTTAATATTATAAATTAACTCTTCACAACATTTCTAACTCAATATATAATACTTAATTCCCTTTTATGCTTGGTGAAATTTTAATTTAATGCAAGCTTACATTGAGAATGGAACTTAATGTTTAATGGCTGAGGCGCGCATTCGCATTCTATAAATAATAGAAAAGGGAACAAAACGTCTCGAGTTAGTAGTTTTGAAGTTAATTAGCATTGTAGGGGAACATTAAGGTCCGATGCATATTTGTCCTTGAGCTTATAACGAACAATAACAAGTTTGGGCGAAGATTTCGATCTCAGTAATAAGAATAGGAAAAGCAGAACGAACGGAAATACACAGCATTGTTGAAAGGTATTGTAATAAATTATTTCCTAGATGCGATTTGAAGAGAAAGATTTTATGTTGTTAAATTTAGATTTTTATGCTATTTTAGGCTGCTAAGTAAATTTAAATAAGAGCAATAACTTAATAATAAATTATAACATATTTATCTAAATTGTCTACATAATTATAAGAAAATCTTTTTTTAACAAGAATTTATTAAAAATCATTTATCTAAATTTATTGCAGCTGATTTTCAGAATAATGTTTTCATTGATCCAGAAATGCCAAACATTCATTGGAATGGATAATGTTTTAAAGGTCAACAATGTTTGTCCCGGCAAGTTATGAAAAACAATGTTATTTTTGCCAAGCAGAAGCGACCATATTTGGTAAAACGTTGTTTTTCAGAACTGTAAGATCCAGGTTCGAAACCCGACAAGCAAAGTCGACTCCAAGTTTCAATTTTTAAGTCGAGGTTGGTCAGATAAGACTATAGTCAAAATCCAGATTTTCAATGGGTGAAAAAGTGGATATGAATCCCTAATGTATCTTGTTCAAAACTTTGTTCGCGGAACGTGAAGGCAGTGTATCTTAGTGTTCCCTGGATACTGCTTATGTTGCAGAGTAGTGCTGAATAATCCCAGATCCATCTATCCAGTATTTGTAAATAACTGTACGTGTAACAGACCTGCTTTGATTTCTACTTAATTTTATTGTATTTTAGGATGATAACGGTGTTACTTTTTCAATATCGCAACAGCCCTCGGTGGGCCAATGCCGTCTTCCTACTGGCAGATCTCTAGACAGGAGATGTTTTCATTTTGCGGCGTAGGGTTGTCAGTCTTATGCCTAATGCTCTTCTTAGACCAGGACATACGATTTAATGTAGATTCCTAACCACTACAAACACCCATGGCACTCGCCGGGATTCGAAACCTATGGCACCGATCGCCAGAGAACTAGTCACTCGGCCATCAAGGACCCAGAATAATTCATAGATTTTGACACTTTAATAATTCTTACAGTAATTTTCCCTATAAATTATTAAAAATTATAGTTTACTTTAAAATATGCTAAATAAAAATATAATTCACTGTATATAAATGAATAAAAGCATTTTAAAATCCCTGCAATGATTTTAAATTGACAATTCTTAATTTATTTGGAAGGAAGTTATTTATTTAAGTTTTCTTCTCACAGGAAGCTTTTGAAATGAAATACAGTATTTTA
Organism: Caerostris darwini; assembly: GCA_021605075.1. Lineage (NCBI taxonomy): Eukaryota > Metazoa > Arthropoda > Arachnida > Araneae > Araneidae > Caerostris > Caerostris darwini. The sequence goes on along the minus strand of BPLQ01000378.1, from coordinate 77,648 downwards.
TTTCTTTATTTGTGAAGTCGTTTCATTTACGAGTCCCTTTACTTAATTAAAATTCCTATAAAGATATTAAAATTATCATGCAAAATTTAATTAATTTATTCCCAGCACATATACTGAATCGAACCCAAGGGAATTTATCGAACTGAATAATAATAAATTTATTTTAGTATTACTTTTCAGATATATTAAAACATTATTTTATTGAAGATAAATATAATAAACATACTTGTGATTCTAAGCTGTAAGTTGGGAATATGTAAATAACTAATCTCTAAATCTATTGAGATTTATTAATCTTCCAGAATTCATGAAAATTATGAACATTAGATTTAGATCTATCAAAATTCAATTGAACATGCTTTTAACTATTATTATAAGGTATAAATTATTTATCAGATTTATGAAAATTCCATTGAACAGGCTTTCAACTTTTACTATAACGTATAAATTAATTCGTAAAATTTAATAATTTTCGCCACATTTAATTATACGGATATTATGTAATATTTTTTCATTATGAAAAAATTAATAAATTTTTTTGATGTGTTATATTTAAGCTACACTAATGTTTTTTTTTCAGGATTGTTACAATTTTTTAAAACAAAATTACATTTTTGCTTCATACTATAATTTTTAAAATAGATACTCGCAGTAACCAATAGCAAGCTTCTAAAAATAAAATACGGCAACTATCGTTTATTAGCTATTTAGTTATAAAAAACCCTTTTCAACATTATTTTCCGACTGGGTGAAGTTTACAGTGACTGCCAACAAAGTTACACGTTAATTTTTTTTTTCTGAAGTCTGCTTTTTCAGAAAAATTCAATTGTAGCATGACAAGGCTCCTTCGTTAAAGGTTCACTCAGTGCTCTGAACTCTTGAAGTTTGTTTTCATTGAGCAATTTAATGTCAAACATCAGAATCTCGAAGAAAAAAAAATGTTCTCTTTCCAAACTTACTATTTTAACAGCACTTAAAAAAGAATAGTTCACAGAACATAACAAAATTTACTTCATAAAGTTGTTTTAACAAGGTCATTACTTTTTCTAAATTACTGTTTTTACCCTAAAAAAAACTTTTTTTAAATTTCAAGTACCAGTGTTAATAAATTATTTCTAAAAGTCAGTGCACTTTAAATTTGTCTCTCATTTCTACAAATATATAATTTAAAATGCGCTAACTTTTTAAAATTCATTTAGTAATATGCCTAAATATATGAATATTTGACACTGGATAACTTTTCTTTATTGATTTCTCCGTGTAATTACAATCAAAATGATAGATTGTACAGCTAATTTCAGTTAACCATACCCCCAAACACATTATTAAGAAGTGGTAATATATATTTAAGACAATACATAATCTATCTTACTTACCATGAATAGTATTGTAACTGTTAATTTTGATTGATGGAGATCTTTTTCTGCATTACTCCCATATAATTTCATGAAAACATAATACATCTTTTGCATGTTAAAATGTATTGAAGGAAAAGTCGAATTTTATGAAAAATACAATGTCATAAAAAATAAATAATTTTAAATACTCATTTTAGAAAACGGTGAATTAAATAAATTTAGGGTTTGTATAACTTTTTCGTCATTAAGTATTTTTAATATAAAAATAATATTTCTCAGACAAAATACAATATTTATACGCATATATCTCAAAAAACATTAACTTACATCAGTAAAAATGCAAAAGAAAATTATGTAAATTCAAAAAATATGCGCCTAAATCCACGAAACACTTTTTTAATGAAATGAAAAAACTTGTTCTTTAAAAATAATAAAATAAGAAGAAAATTATTCTAATAATAGTTTTTTATTTATAATTTATGTATTTATATTTTTTGGAATAATTTTTTTAAAAATTTTATTAACACTCTCCAATTAAGTCAAGTAGAAAAAAAACACTTTTAAAAACTACTAAATTTATGAACTTGAAACCAAAAAATTAAAAATTTATAATGTATTAATGCGGCGTTTTCAGCTTTAAATTTAATTTAATGGCATAAATTACCTTTTCATAACATTTCTAACTCATTATATAATTCTTAATTCACTGTTATGCTCGGTAAAATTTTAATTTAATGCAAGCTTACATCGAAAATGGAATTTAATGTTTAATGGCCAAGGCGCACATTCTATAAATAATAGAAAAGGTAATAAAACGTCTCGAGTTAATAGTTTTGAAGTTAGTTAGCATTGGAGAGGAACATTCAGGTCCGATGCATCTTTATCCGTAAGCTATAAGGAACAATTATAAGTTTGGGAGAAGTTAAAGACTTCGATAAGGATAGGATAATCTAGGATGAAAGGAAATACACAGCATTGTTGAAAGGCAATGTAATGGATTATTTCCTAGATGCGATTTGAAGTGAAAGATTTTGTGTTGTTGAATTTAGATTTTTATACTATTTTTGGTTGAAAAGTAAATATAAATAATGGTAATAGTTTCTAGTAAATTATTGCATATTTATTTATAAAAATAATATATTTATTATAATAATAATTATTGCATAAGGAATTAGAAACCATTAATTTAAATTTTTTACTCTTCATTTTAAAAACAATCTGTTCATAGATCCAGAAATGACAAGCATTTATTTCAGTGGATGATGTTTTAAGGATCAATATGTTAGTCACAATAATATATGAGAAACAATACTGTTCGTGTCAAATAAAAGGGTTAGTATTGTCTAATACGTTGGGTTTCAGAACTGCGAGTTTCTGCTTCGCCAAAAAGGGAATTCGAAGTTTTCGTTTTTATACCAGGGTTTGGTTTATCCTTCTACGGCCATCATGTGCACTCTTTAATATAATTAGAACAGGATCTACAATTTTATGTGGATTCCAAACCCCTAACAAACGTCCATAACAAGACTCAAACCAGAAATACCAAAGGTCATAGCACTATCTTGTTGGCCAATAGGCCGCTATGTTAGGATTAGCCAGATAAGACTGTAGGTAAAATCGTAGTCTTTAAGCTGTGGTATAGTGGATATGAATCGCTCATGTATCAAACCTGAGAAATGCTTATTCAAAACTTTGTTCCTAAATGTAAGTACAGAGCCATGTATTGTTCCCCAGATAATGTTGATTTTGCTGCATAGTGACGAATAATTACAGGTCCAACTACCCAGTACTTAAAAATAACGATACGTATAACAGATTTTTGATTTTACTTAACAGTGTTTTTGTATTTCAAGATGATAATGGTATTTAGTGATATTAATATATTTCTTATATGGTGAATAAATAATGCTTAATTGGTATACAGATCTAAAATATTGGCGACTCTTCGTACTTTTGTGGAAATTATCTCCCCATGTCTTTCATAGTCTGTATATCAAATTTTGTTTTATTTTGTTTATTTATTTTAGCTGCTGAGGCCTCCAAATGGAAAATTTATTTTATGGTCACTCTGTATAAGAAAGATATCTCAGAATTTCATACATAACCATTTTCTTTAAATTCTGAATGACTTTAAAGTAGGACAGTATTTAAATTTAATAAATATATAATATAAAAATAATATATTCGGAATCATCTCGAGTAAAATATAATCTACATTAAAAATCAAGAATTTAAAATATGCATTTCACAAATGGCAGAATTTAAAACACCCTTATTTCGTCCATTGTTCTTATATTTTACACCTCTATGACAGTTGATGGATAAGTTCAATTTTTTGAAGAACAGTTGGCTGCTTTCCAATCCGAAAAAACTAACAAAGTGTGTAGAATAAACTTTTCTGGTGACCATCTGAGTCCCGGGGGAATGGAACCCTTTATCTTCAAAAGCCACATTCATTATGCATATGTCAGATCCAAATAAACCATATTCTCATCTATTAGATGGTATGGAGCGCGCATTGTGCCACGCGCACTTTGAGAAAGGTGAGGCACTCGCTTTTTGAACAGAAACGGAAATAAATCTCTTAAGTGTTTGCGCAGCTAGGAGGCAACTAAAAATATTTTCCATTCTTCTCATCTACGGAAGTTGACGTTATTTTTAAAAAAATATAAATATGATATAAAATATGATCTTTAATATTGCCCGTTTGAAAAATAATCGTTCCATTTGCACCAACATTTGATGGAAATAATATCATATATTAAGAATTGAAGGAGATAAAACGTTCCATATTAATCATGAATGATAAATATATTTTCTTTTTATAAAATCTTTAAAGATGTATTATAAAAGGTATTTAACTACAAATAATATAATTTATAAAAAAAACAGTACAAAAAGCAGTACTGGTATTGATAGAAATATTTCAAATATTGAAGATTTTTAGTTTAGATTTCAGTGAAAAAAATATTTAAGCAAAATATGTAAATGTGGCATAAGATGAAATTGGTAAGACACTGAAAAGGCGTACGTTATTATGTGTATTTTATTTATATATATGTGCTATATAAATGTATAGTAGTTTTCTATACTTAACAAGATAAGTTCTTGTATTTGCAGAATAATTTCGCTTAATTTCAAAGGTTGCAAGCATGTGTTCAAATTGCTTACTTTTTAATGAAAATTATACCATTTACTTTATTATAGAAAGCATTCTTGCCCTGAATTTCATTCCATTTCATCCATAACTCCTTTAGTAAATGAGCATTTTAAATTACGTAAGTTGTTAAAGGATTGTAGTTGCTTTTACCCCAATATTATTTAGCTTTAAAATCATAATATTTTATTTTGAAATTATTTAAACATATCTAATTTAAAAATTTCAAATTTTTTTTTTTAAATATTTTTACTTTTTTTAGTATTTAACCTCTTCTTTTTATAATATTTACAGAAGACTTTACACCAATCTAAATCATAAAATACAATATAAACATTTTATATTCATTTTGATATAGTAATCCACCTTAATTTTATATATATGCAAATATGCTTTTATCACACGCCACTATATTGTAAACTCCTAACAATAAATATTTAATTCTTCCAGTAAGGAATTTTTGTCATCTATCTTAAACTAAATAATGATTAATATATTAGCATATAGCATGTTACATTTAATAAGCATTTTACACTGAAGTGACAAAAGTCCTGGGATACCTCTTAATATCGTGTCGGCCCTCCTTTCGCCCGGCGAAGTGCAGCAACTCGACGTGGCATGGACTCAACCAGTCGTTGGAAGTCTTCTGCAGGAATATTGAGCCATGCTGTCTCGATAGACGTCCATAATTGTGAAAGCGTTGATGGTGCAGGATTTTGGGCACGAACAGACCTCTCGATGATGTCCCATAAATGCTCGATGGGATTCATGTCGGGTGATCTAGGTGGCCAGATCATTCGTTGGAATTGTCCAGAATGTTCTTCAAACCAATCGCGAACAGTTGTGGCCCGGTGACATGACGCATTGTCATCCATAAAAATCCCATCGTTGTTTGGGTACATGAAGTCCATGAATGGCTGCAAGTGATCTCCAAGTAGCTGAACATAAGCATTTCCAGTCAATGTTCGGTCCAGTCGCACCAGAGGACCAAGTCCATGCCATGAAAAAAAAAGCCCACACCATTACGGAGCCACCACCAGCTTGAACAGTGCCTTGCTGACAGTTTGGGTCCATGGCTTCGTGGGGTCTGCGCCACACTCGAACACTACCATCAGCTCTTACCAACTGAAATCGTGACTCATCGGACCAGGCCACGGTTTTCCATTCATCTAGGGACCAACCGATATGCTCACGTGCCCACGAGAGTCGCTGCAAGCGATGTCGTTCTGTCAGTAAAGGCACTCGAGTCGGTCTTCTGCTGGAATAGCCCAAGAAAGCCAAATTTCTCCGCACAGTTCTAACAGACAAGTCCCTTGTACGACCCACATTGATTTCTGCGGTTATTTGACGCAGTGTTGCTTGTCTGTTAGAATTTACGACTCTTTGCAGACGTCGCCGGTCTCGGTCGTTAAGTGCAGGCGGTCGACCGCTGCGGTGTCCATGGTGGGATGTTATGCCTGAAATTTCATACTCTCGGCACACTCTTGACACAGTGGATCTGGGAATGTTGAATTCCCTAACGATTTCCGAAATGGCATGACCCATGCGTCTAGCTCCAACTAACATTCCGCGTTCAAAGTCTGTTAATTCCCGTTGTGCGGTCATCGTCACGTCAAAACCTCTTCACATGAATAACTTGAACAGAAATGAAAGCTCTGCGAAAGCACTGCGCGTTTATACCTGTTCTACGCGATGCTACTGCCATCTGAAAATTTGCATGTTGCTATCCCATGACTTTTGTCACTTCAGTGTATATTTGTAAGTGTATTTTGCATACTAAGTAAATATATTCGCTATATTCAAGTCAAGAGAACAAATTTATAATAGGAATAGTGAAGTATATTATTAGGTATAGTTAATTTACATTAGGTAGTAGTGTAATTATTATATGAATAAGGCTAATAATTGCTTCATGTAAAACACTTATGCTGAGACTTTGATAATTAGTGTGAATCCTTTCGTTGAAGAGTGCACAACAATGTTTTTTTAGTTTTGAATACTTCAAATGTTGTACTAAGAAAAGGTTTATCGCGGGTATTACTTTATCACGGTACTTTTTTGTTTGAATTGGAAGAAAAAAGCAGATGAAGTGTCTCGAATTTTTGCGGAAGCTGACAGAGATATCGTGTCGATATGTATTTAAAAGTTAATACACAAAGTTAATTACATGTACAATAAAGTTAATTATATATTTAAAAGTTTACATACATATTTTTTTAATGTACATTTATCATTGATATTTTATATATCTCATATGTATAATGGTTTCGAATACATATAGCCTGATCTCCAGAGTAACTATAAAGCCCGATTCCCAGAATAAGGTCATCCTAAACGCCCCAAAAAGATTAAAGTGGAATCTTATATGAAGGAGTAGCTTCATGATGATCCATCGGAAATTTATGAAGAAGAAAAAGGTTTGGAGTTGCGATTTTCAAAACCGCGACGTCTTGCGAAAGTCAAGTCCAGGAGAGAAAGTCTCCTAAACTTTCTTAATTATTAACAAGATCCTGAGAGAATGTAAAGCATGATACTATCCAAATATTCCAAGGACAATTTAGCTGTTTAGTGAATACGTATAAATTTTTGAATCATGTTTTAATCAAATCCAAATAAAATAAACAAATTGAAAAACTCTGAAGATCACAACTAAATTGAAAACCATCTACTTCATAGAATGGAAATAGATCTTGTTCTTATCTACTGAGCATGTATTTCCAGATCAGCTTTTGATTAAGTATTAAAAATAATATAAGTCACAAGACATCATGCGCAAAATGGAATATTCTATTTTAAATTACAAATAGATCTGTCTCCATAAAGTCTGCTAACAATTCATATTATTAATAAAATTTGAATATCTGCTTCTGGCATGTTTTGTTCCAAGCTGTGTGAGAATGCGTTTGTCACTTCTTTCATAGGAATAGTTTTTAGTTTTGTTTCAGAAATGCCGACTGAAATTTCTTTTCCTTCTTGCAATATATCATTGAGGCACCATCTGTTTAGGATACATGTAACCAGAATTTGATCAGACATCTGCAATTGGATGAAAGTACTGTTTTTCCAACGACTTTAGCAAAAAAGAAGTTGAAAACACATTAAAAAATGATATTTCCTTTTTAAAGAACTTTTTTTTTATTATTTTTAAATTTTTTTTAAAAGAGGGGAATCTTGGTACTGAAAAACGCCTCTGGGGTCTACAGAAAGAAGATGCGATGTTCAGTTTACGAAAACAGAATAAATAACGAAGGATGATGGTAAAAAAAATAATAAAAAACACCTCTGCAAACGCCTTTGCCCCTTTTTTTGATGCATGTAATGGATTTTTTTCTTTGAGGTGCACTGCACGACCATTGTACCTCTAAAATAGTAAATTTGTTCAAACATGCAAAATGTTTTGAAGATTTACCGTATTTCTTCGTAATTTTTTTTCGTCTAAAATATGAAATGTGCTAGTGGCGAGGAAATATAATAGGAATTTACAGGTATTTTATTCTCTTGATAAAACGACAACCGAAATTTTTTATCATATACATTTAAATAGAAAAAGAAAAATAACTTTGTTTACCAGTGCTATGAACTTGATGAAATTGTGAGTGCCTTATTTCTATATATCATTAAAGAATAAATATTTCATTTTGAAATCTTATTTTATTCATGACTTTAAGGTGAGATTTTCCGCAATTTTTTTCTTTCATGGACTTAAGATAGGAATCAACACTGATATTTACTTACATTACTTAACGGTTTACAATAACTTTTTCTGCATAAAATGTTCTACAATTTTAACTTCTTCGTGTTATTAATGATTTTTGATGAGTAATTTTAGAATTTAAAAATTTATTATTAATCCTGAACATTTAAATATTAATATTTTAACAATACTATCGATTTGCAGTATTATATTTAGTTCTGTAAATTGTGTTATTCATATAAACATTTTATGTTCAATATACTTGCATGTAATTCAATTATGCGTTCGTATATTAAATAAATTTAACACTGTATTGAGTGCGAATTAATATGCTTTTAAATACCTTTAAAGCATGCATCATTTATGTAAGCATTTTTATTTTTGTCTTCAAATATGAATTGCAAACTTACTTTGTATGTCATTCATATATATTTGTATAATATGCATTAAGCTCCCTAGTTTTAAGTATGATAATGCATTATATAATTATTTTATATATTCAGTGAAAAAGTTATGTTATGCCGTTGAAAAACATGATAATATAAGTTGTCGTACTTTTTAATCTATTCCTTCATTATTTCATATTTTCTTCTTCTTCATTGGCACAACAACCCCTTGGTGGACCGAGGGCGTTTGCCTACTGACAGATTTCAAGACAGGAGATGTTTTCTTAACCACCAGGAACCTGAACCTACAGTTTAAAGTGGATTCCTAACCACTTCAAATATCCATGGCACCACTGGGACATGGTAGCCCAATATTTTGTATTTAAATATAGCTATTTCTGCAAATAATTCTTGAAAATTATAATGCTCATTCTATAATATATTTATGTAAAAAAATTTTATTTTATTCAATAGATTTAACGTATTGTTTTATGACATTGGTTACTGAAACAAAGTAGAAAAGTTTCATATACCTAATATTATATGTGGCTTTTTAAGACTTTTTGAATCTCTACTATTGATGAGTTAAAAATTCAAATTTTACTTTATATCATTCTTATATATATGTAAATAAGAATGATATAAAGTAAAATTTGAATTTTTAACTCATCAATCGTAGTGATTCAAATAAGTCTTAAAAAGCCACATATAATATTAGGTATATGAAACTTTTCTACTTTGTTTCAGTAACCAATGTCATAAAACAATACGTTAAATCTATTGAATAAAATAAAAAAATTTTAAGAATTATTAAACATTTAGTGAAATTTAACAAAAGCACCACAAATAATTTTTATGAGTCTTTCATTTCCATTATTGAATTCAATAAAGTTCTAAAGAGTTAAAATTGTAGAACTATAAAATTTTTGATGAAATGCAAAAATTGTATAGATATTCTTAGTTTCCAATGCCATTCCAATGCGCATTTGAAATTCATTGAATGATATTTTATGTGGTTTCTTGGTATTTTATATGGGTTTATTTCCTTTTTATGTGGAAGTCAAAATAAATGCACCTATCCTTTTCTCCGTTATATTATTCAAAAAATACCCTTCACTGGAAGTTAATTTTACTTTTTATTAACTTATGCAGATCATAACATTTGCATATGGAATGATCTGCATAAGTAAATGATAACATTCATTTCTCTGGCTTTTAAAACGAGTAAAAATATTTTATGTTGTTTTTTTTTCTTGTAACAGGTAACAAGAATATGGTCATATCTTATTCGAAAACAAAATTCCTTTTAGCTGCTTTGTAAATGATACTGTCGTCGCTGTTGACATTATCAGCTCCCACTTTTAAAACAGAAAAATGTTGAGTGTACTACGAGTATTGCGAGATTCAATGAGTATTGCGATCATTTATTCTGGTTTCTTTATTTCTTTCATACTCAAGACATTTATTATCTATGAGCATTGAGATAACTTTTTCTGACATTCTCTTTCTACATACTCAAAATATTTATTATTTCTGTCACTTTTATTTTGAAACAGTCTTGGTGAATTCGAATGTTTGCAACTAAAGCTTTAAGGATTTAAATACGCAGAGAATAAACAAGATGATTTATTTGTCATGTTTAATACTAGATCAACCTTCTGTTATGTGAGAATGTTCCAATTCATATTTCTAATCAAGCGTTTTTTTTAAATTTTAGTTTTTATACTTTACATTAGAGGTTTTGTTCAATTAAGTACGGATATTATTATTTTGAAAGTTTTGTAATAAGCCTGTTACATTCGCCAATTCAGATTTAGCGTATTAAAAATGACTGTATTTTGGAATTTAACTCTTGCTAAGATTTTATGTTTAGCTATAAAAATTATTTCTGTGGTGTTAAGCGTATCGGCTAGTGGAAAAAAGGTTACATAATTTTTTTGCGAGAAAGAGTTTTTAAACTTTTTTGCATGTCCAAAATTCACTAATATATTTCAGTTATTGATATAAATATTGAATTTCATTAATTTATTTCAATTTAAGTGTGCAAATATTTTTCCACTTAATTTAAAGGATTAATATAAAGCCATGGTTAGATAAAATGACATAAATCTTATAACTATTTAAAATTAAAAATTTTTTAAATAGTCCTCGTTATTTTGCAAGCCACAAAGCAAAATTTAGTCACTATATAATAATATTTTATACAGGTTCAAAAAATGGGAAAAACATACTGTTGTTCAAAAGGCACAGCCGATCCACGAAGAAGTTAATCATCTAGTTGAAAGAATTACATCTATAATTATTTATACTGTAACATCGTAATCATCAACAATTTTATATTAATGAGCCTGTCCTTTATAGAAATCCATCATTATTCTGTTTTATTCAACGCTCAACTGAGATCAACCTGCATAATTTTTAAATTTTTTTGTTTTGTTTTGATGACAACATAAACGTCACTCCATGACAGAATAATAAATGTGCATAATTATAATTACTTCTAGTTTGTTTTTAAAATTGTATTATCTTATATGCTTCATGATATCACAAATTTCAAAAAAAATTTATAAACATTTTATCCAGATTAAAAAAAAAAGCAAAAACTTATTTTTGTTCACAAAGCGCAGATAATCCATAGAGAAGTTAAAAGAATTTCAAACATTTATTAAAATTGTAATTTGTAATCATCAACAGTTTTATATTAATGAGGCTGTCATTTACAAAAAATCAATCATTATTCTGTTTTATTCAACCATCAATTAAGGTAAACCTGCACAATTTTGAATTTTCCGTTTGTTTTGATGATAACATAGACATCATACCATGACCGTGTCAATAATCTGCGCAATTATAATTGCTTACAGTCTTTTTTTAAGTTTTTACTATACTATGTGTTTTATGTTTTTACAAATTTCACATTTGACCTAAATCACGCTTACATTTTAGATAAAAACAAAACACATAAGGCAACAAAATCCATTGGTTTTTAAGTAATAGATATAATACGTTTGAAGAGAATACGTTATCAAGAGATGGGGTTAACATTAGCATTATATTGCTAATTGAAAGTGAACTATGTTATAGTTTAAAATGTATATATTAATGGCGTACGACGTAATTTAAATATTTTTATATATATTTTGCATTACTTAACTATATAATATATTATAATTACCTACATATCTAATTATGAAACACTTTTGCGTAATACACTTTCTATAAAGCAAAATATGTAAAAACTTTATAGTTACAAAAAATATAGTTTACTGTTAAATTTATCTCCAAAATAATTCATCATTACCATGATCATCATCATCACTGGCGTAACAGAGTCTTGGTACGCCAAGGCCGTCGGTCTACTGCCAGATCTCTAGACATGAGATGTTTTCTTTTTACGGGGTAGGGTTTTCAGTCATATGCCTAACGCTCTACAGTTATATTAGACCGGTTTAAATAATTGGAACTACTACAATCCTCCATGTCACAGAGTGCTAGTCACTCGGCCATTATATCCTAGAATAATTCTTGGATATTGATATGTTGAAATTATAACAGTAATTTTCTCCATAAAATAAAGATTAAAAAAAAAACAATAGATTAAAATTTTCCTTAACCAAACATAATTAAATAATTCATAATAAATCAATAAATAAATGCATTTTAAATCCCTACAAGGATTTTAAATTCGGCACGAGCATTCTTAATTTATTTGAGAGGAAATAATTTATTTCATTTTCCTTGTCACACAAATCCTTTGAAATGAAATGTAGTTTTCCTTATTTCTTTATTTGTGAAGTCGTTTCATTTACGAGTCCCTTCATTTAATTAAAATTCCTTTAAAGATTGCAAAATTATCATGAAAAGTATAATTTATTTCAATAATATGCTGAATCAAACCCAAGAGTATTTATCGAACTTTATGATAATAAGTTTATTTTAATATTACTTTTGAAATATATTAAAATATTATTTTAATAAAGACAAAAACAATAAATTTATTCATAATTCTAGATTGTAAGTTGCTAATAATTTACATAACTAATATGATATATTCATGTACGATTTTCTTATTAAAGTGTACTTATTAAAAAGTGTACTATTATATTATTATGTGCGTTTTTCTCAACAGATTAACTAATATATTGTGTCTGATTTATGAAAATTCTACTGAAAATGTGTTCAACTTTTATTATAATAATTATCGACACTATTAATTACTCTGATTTTATATAATATTTTTCCATTATTTAGAAATTCTAATGAATTACTTTTATGTATTATATTAAAGCTACTCTAATTTTTATTTACAGAGTTGTTACAATTTTTTAAACCAAAATTATATTTTTGCTTCATACTAGAGTTTTTATAATAGACTAATAATTTTACTACATTTAATTATCTGGATGTTATGTAATATTTTAATTATTTAGAAATTTATCAAATTACTTTTATGTATTATATTTAAGCTACTTAAATTTTTTATTTGTCAGTGTTGTTACAATTTTTTATGCAAAGTTAAATTTTTCCTTCTTACTAGAATTTTTAAAATAGAAACTCGCAGTAACTAGTAGAAGACATCTAAAAATAAAATACGGAAACTATAGTTTATTAGATATTTAGTGATAAAAAATACCTTTTTAACGTTATTTTCCGACTGGGTGAAGTTTACAGTGACTGCCAACAAAGTTACACGTGAATTTTTTTTCCAAAGTCTGCTCTTTCAGAAAAATTCAATTGTAGCATTACAAGGCTCCTTCGTTAAGTTTCATACTCAGTGCTCTGAACACTCGAAATTTCTTTTCATTGAACAATTTAATGTCAAACATCAGAATCTCGAAGAAAAAAAAATTTACTCTTTCCATACTTACTATTTTAACTGCACTTAAAAAAGAATAGTTCACCGAACATAACAAAATTTACTCCATAAAGTTGTTTTAACAAGGTCGTTATTTTTTCTAATTTTTTATCCTAAACAGAGGCTTTTTTAAATTTCAAGTACCGATGTTAAACTATTTTTTTTTCTCATTTCAATAAATATATTGTAATTTGAATATATAATTTAAAATGCACTAACTTGTTAAAATCAATTTACTAACATGCCTAAATATGTGAATATTAGAGACTGGATAAATTTTCTTTATTGATTTTTTCATTTAATTACCCTCAAAATGATGGATTATACTGCTAGTTTCAGTTATACCTACCACCAAAACATTAGTCTTAAGTGACAATATTTATTTAAGGCAATGCATAATTTATCTTACTTACCATGAATAACATTTTATCTTTTAATATTGATTGCTGGAGATCTTTTTTGCATTACCTCCATATTATTTCATCAAACCATAATACATCTTTTGCATGTTAAAAAGAATTGTAGAAAAAACAAAATTTAATGAAAAATACAATGTCATTAAAAATAAGTAATTTTAAATATTCATTCCTGTAAAATGGGTTATTATTTCTACAAATATTTTTGATTGATTGAGGTCATTTTTGCATTGCGACCATAATAAACTTTTATGAAATAATAATACATCTGCTGCACGTTAAAACGAATTGTAGAAAAAGATTATTTTAATAAAAAAAAAATACAATGGCTTAGTAAAATAAATATTTTTAAACTATCATTCTGAAAATGGTGAATTAGTTTTAGAAATTAATAAATTTATGGTTTGTATAACCTTTCACCATAAGTTATTTTTAACCTAAAAATAATATTTATCAGACAAAACATAATACACTTACAAAACAAAATATTACGCAAATACAAAAATAAATTAGCCTAAAGGTATAAAACTATTTTTAGTGAAATAAGAAAGCTTATACTTTAATAGAATAAAATTAGTCTGATAATATTTTTTTTTATTTATGATTTACCTATTTTTATTTTTAGGATTAAATTTTTAAAAATTTTAATTTATTTCAAAAGAGATTGATCAAACATTCCATGGAGTATGCACGCACCAACGGTGGGTGCATCTGTTTTAGAGCTATAAAAATGTAAAAGTAAAATACGCGATATTAACTTATGAATAAAAAATATTTTATTCTATTTACTTTCTTTTTTAGTACCTAAGAAAAAAAAATTCAGCTGGCTTTATTTATATGATATTTTAGCTGTGATTAAATTAGAATAACATTAAATGTAAGAGTAAGAAAGAGATTAAAATGAAGATAAATTTAGTTTCATATTTAAAATTAATTTAAAATAAATTAAAAGTAAATTAATTTAAAATTAATTTAAAATAAAGTATAGCAGGAGGTATTTATAATATTTATAATCATGTGAAATAATTAAAATAAATTCTTTTATTTTTATTTATTTTTAGATTGGCTGTATTTAAAGACTAATTTCATTTGTAAAACAATCCTGTGAGTTAATTTTATTCGTGCAATAAGCAAGCGAATTACTTTTATTCATGAATATATTATGTGAATTTATTTTATTCATGTATAGTATCAATTGAATTAAATTCATTTGTGTATAGATAACGATTTTCTTCTGGAAAAGAACATGTGAATTAATTTTGTTGGATATAGGTTATGGAAACTAATTTTATTGGTGTGCATATCATGAAAATCCGTATGATCCGTATTTGCGTATCACATGATCCGTATCTGTAAATCAGTATTCGTGTATGATCATGTGCTCCGTAACTGATATGACCATTGCCTCTTACGCCAAATTGACTATATTTTGAAGTTAAATGTAAAACTAGCACATTTTATAGTTCACAATATATTAAAACTCTATATATGTGAATATATGTGCTAAGAAAATTATCTATTTAACACTCTCCAATTAACTGAACCAGAAAAGAAACATTTTAAGAAAATTTATGAAGCTGCAACCAAAAAAATTACACATTTATAATATATTAAAGCAGTGTTTTCAGCCTTAAATTTAATTTAATGGCATAAATTACCTTTTCATAACGTTTCTATCTCATTATATGATTCTTAATTCACTTTTATGCTCGTTAAAATTTTAATTTAATGCAAGCTTACATTGAAAATGGAACTTAATGTTTAATGGCCAAGACGGCACATTCGCATTCTATAAATAATAGAAAGGGGAACAGAACGTCCCGAGTTAGCAGTTTTGAAGTTAATTAGCATTGGAGAGGAACGTTCAGGTCCGATGCATCTTTGTCCTTAAGCTATAAGGAACAATAACAAGTTTGGGCCAAGTTACAGATTTCGATCCAAGTAATAAGGATAGGAAAACCTAGAACGAAGGGAAATACACAGTATTGTTGAAAAGCATTGTAATGAATTATTTCCTAGATGCGATTTGAAGCAAAATATTTTGTGTTTTTAAATTTATATTTTATCCTATTTTTGGTTGATGAGTAAATATAAATAGTCTTAATCTAATATAAATGGAGGTAATAATTTCATAATAAATTATTGCATATTTATGTAAATCTTTTTCATAAATATAAGAAATTAAAAACCATTAATCTAAATTTACTGCACCTCATTTTGAGAATAATGTGTTCATTGATCAAAAAAGGCCAAACATTTATTTCAATGGAGGATGTTTTAAGTGGCATTAATGTTTGTCATAATAAGCTGTGAGAAACAATTTTATTATGGCCATACTTAAGCGATCTTATTGGATAATATGTTGGGTTTCAGACCTCCAAAATTCGGCTTCGAAACTCGACAGGCGGAGTCGACTCCAAGTTTCCGTTTTTATGTTACGGTTGTGTCCAGTTAAAACTCAAGGCAAAGTCCTGTTCTTCAACGGGTGGGAAAGTGAATATGAATTCCTCGTGTGCAATTCCTGAGAAATACTTATTAAAAACGTTCGTAAAATATCGGTGCAGAACACTATATAGTTTTCCTGAATAAAGCCGATTTTACCTCAATAATGCTGAATAACCCCAGGTCGAAATAAACGGTATTTGAAAATAACAATAAGTGTAACAGATCTGTTTTGATTTCGATTTAACATTGTCGTATTTCAGAAAGATGTTGATGTTTAATGAAGAAAATTTCGTGCATGGTTAATAAATAATGCTTAATTTGTATAGAGAAACAATGCTTTGTTGTTTCTTCTCTATGTTGTCAGTAGGCTAGCAACTTAATTTCTTATTAACAAAGAAAGCAATTTTTTGTCCACCCTGTATTTTTTTTTCTAATGCAGCTGGAAAGCACTTAGACAATTGTCTTGGATGGCTTAAGGCAAGTGCTACTCCGGCGTTACTCATTTAGCACTACCCAGGAGATGCATGTCTTTTGAAGTTAAGCTATGGACACGGAATAACAATACTTCCATAACGCTATACGATCATGTTAAACCAGGACCTACGGTTTAAAGTGGATTTCTAACCACTACAAACATTCATGGCACCACTGGGACTCGAACCCGAAACCTATGGTCCCGATGCCCAGAGCGCTAGCAACTCGGCGACTTTCGATACATTTTGCGAAAATCATATCTCTATGTCTTCCACAATGTATAAGTGAAGTTTGGTTTTACTCTGTTCATTAGTTTTAATTTCCAGATGTCTCCAAAGAGATAAAAGATATTTTATGGCCATCCGTAAGTAGTTCATATTTCCCGCTTAACCCTTTTTCTTAAATTAAGAAAGATTTCAAACTGGATAAATAAATAATCAAATTAATCTATTCGGAATCATCTCGAGTAAAAATAAAATCCTCATTAAAAATAAAGAATTAAAAAATATGCATTTCAAAAGCGGCACAATAAAATGCACCCTTATTTCATTCATTGTTCTTATATTTTACACCCCTAAGACAGTTGATAGATAAGTTGAATTTTTTCAAGAACAGTTGGCTGCTTTCCAATCCAAAACTAACAAAGCGTGTAAAATAAACTCTTCTGGTGACCATCTGAGTCCCGGGTGTGTGGAACTCTTTCTCTTCAAAAGCCCCATTCATTATGTATATGTCAGATCCAAATAAACCATATTCTCATCTATTAGCTAGAATGGAGCGCGCATTGTGCCACGCACACTTTGAGAAAGGTGAGGCACTCGCTTTTTGAACAGAAACGGAAATAAATATCTTAAGTGTTTGCGCAACTAGGAGGAAATTAAAAATATTTTCCTTTCTTCTCATCTACGGAAGTTGATGCTATTTTTAGTAAAAGATAAATATGATATAAAATATGGTTTTTAATATTTTTTTTCTTTTGATAAATAATCTCTCAATTTGCACCAGCATTTGATGGCAATAATATGATATATTAAAAATAGAATGAGGTAAAAAGATTATACATTAAATATGTATGATAAATATATTTTCTTTGTTATAGACCTTTAAAGATGTATTTTAAAAGGCTTTTAAAAGTAAGTAATGCAATTTTTTAAAACAAAATAGTACAAAAAGCAGCATTGGTATTGACAGAAATATTTCAAATGATGTTGACATTTAGTTTATCTTAAATACGGATTACAGTGCCAAAGATATGTAAGCATAATATAAATATGTGGCGTAAGTTATAGGTAAGTTGACATAGATAAAACACTGAAAAGACGTGCCTAGAAATATTATTAAGTGTATTTTGTTTGATAAGTGCTATTTATATACATAATAGTTTTCGATAATTAACAAGTTAAGTTCTTGTATTTGCAAAATAAATTCACATCAATTCCCAAGGTAGCAAGCCTGGATCCAAATTTCGTAGTAAATGCATCGTTTTTGATGAAAATTATACCATTTTATTTTACTATATTGGATATTTTTGACTTGAATTTCTTCAATATTCACAGGAATGCGGTTTAATAAACGAACCTTTTAGAATGGGATTTAAGTTACTTTTACCCCACAATTTTATTAACTTTAAAATTATCTTATCAATTTATTTTGAAACTTTTTTTAACATATATAACTGAAAAGTTTTCAATTTACTTTGATTACAATTTACATAACTAAATAGTTAATTCTTCCAGTAAGGAATATTTGTTATCTATCTTAAGCTGAATAAGGATTAATATATTAGCATGTAATAATAAGCATTTTATATTTGTAAGCCTTTTTATATATTAAAATAGAAAATTCATAAATTATTTAGCGAACTAAGTCAACATATTCACTGTATTTAAGTCAAGAGAATAAATTTATAATAGGAATAGTGAAGTATATTATTAAGTGCAGTATATTAGTAATATAAATTAATGTATTAAATGATAAATATGTAATCATTGTTTCAACAAGATGATCAGTAATTGAAGCTGGATATTTATATACAAAAAATTAGATTAAATTAGATTGTAATATCAATTTACATCCATTTTTTAAAGATATTTTACGAAATATTGCTGCAATTTAAACTACACTCGTGGACAAAATTAAGAGATGGAAAGCATTTTCGAACATTTCTATAAAAATACCGCACAAAACCAGTACAGTTGATTGCCGTATATGGTCACTGTAGCGATATTGGCCCTGAGATAAGTTTACGTATTCTTGTGGGCCAGTAGGAGGTATAAAAGTCCGCATCGAGCTGTTCATCTCATTCCACTCTTCAACACAGTTGCAGATTTTAGTACATTTTTTGAATAATCTTGTTGTTTCTTGCTGGTTTTTAGGTGATATGAGTGAACACCATCGTTTAGACGAAGGTATGAGGTGGAGAATTGGGGGTAGACTTGAGGCAGGCCAGTCCCAAGCTCAGGTTGCTAGGGAATTGAATATAACACCAAGCGTCATTTCCAATTTGTGGAGTCAATTTAAAACTAGTGGGACAGTATGCAGACGACCAGAACAAGGTCGCCCGAGGGCTACAACGGCCAATGAAGACCGGTATTTGTTCCTTTCAGCTAAGCACCAGAGGACGGCTACAGTCACTTAATTGTCTAGGGGCCTCGCGGCTGCTACAGGAACATCAATTTCGAGTAAGACAGTTTCCAGGAGACTCCATGAAAGAGGGCTGTATGCCGGGAAGCCCGCTATTTGCATCCCACTCCCTCGCTCCCACAAAAGAGCGCGTGCAGAATGGTGCAGACAACATCAAAATTGGACACAGCTTCAATGGGCTAATGTTCTCTTCACCGATGAGTTCAGATTCTGTCTACAACCTGATTCTGGACGGTTATTGATATGGAGGGAACCTGGAACCCGATGCCATCCTAGCAACATTATCGAAAGGGACCATTATGCTGGTGGAGGAGTCATGGTTTGGGCAGGGATCATGCAAGATACCCGCACACCGCTCCATGTGTTTAACATTGGTTCCGTGAATGCCCAGAGGTACAGACAGGAGGTCCTAGAGCCCTATGTGTGTCTTTTCAGGGGCGCTGTTGGCCCTGAGTTCATTTTTAAGGACGACAATGCGCGACCACATAGGGCTCTCATGGTTGATGAGTATCTGGAAAGCGAGGATATTCAACGAATGGATTGACCAGCCAAATCCCCAGACCTGAATCCTATTGAACATGCTTGGGATGCTCTTGGAAGAGCTATTGCGATGCACCAACCTCCCCCCAGAACCATTCTGGAGTTAAAAATTGCTCTGGTGGAAGAATGGGAGGGTCTTCCACAAGCCCTCTTTAACTCCCTTATTAACAGCATGCATACTCGTTGTGCATGCTGTCTGTCTGTCAGGGGTGACCATACACCATACTAGAGGCAACACACACTGTACAAGCCTCACTTTTATTGTCATCTTTTATTCTTAAGTTCAGACTACATTGGATTTATTGGCAATAGGTCATGCCAGTGAATGGCACTTTCATTTTTGTTTTGCATACTTTATTATCATGGAATAAGCTATATCCATACCAAATTTCATTTATTTATATTCAGTATTTTTTGAGATATTTGGGAAAATGTCTTCCATCTCTTAATTTTGTCCATCAGTGTATTATTATAATTTATAGAATTTTTAGAAGAAAATAACAAAGGGAGCGAAAAATATATGGAACAAATACAATTTAAATTTGATTACGTTATGCAAAAATAAATTCTTATAACACCATCATGAAATTTAGATTATAAAATTAATATAATAAAACTTCAACGCTCTTATGAATAAATAAATTACATTTCTAATTAAAAAATAATCACAATCTAATGTATTAAAAAGATAAGTTTTAACGATCATGAAAGTGCTTTAAACAACAGTGAGCCAAATCTCATTTTATCGTCTATTAAAATAGGATGAATAGTAATTAAGCGCTGCAGTAAATGCAAATGCGTTGAAGAGCAAATGATGATGAGTTAGCGAAAGTGACCAGTTCGTAGCCGCATCAAAATAACATCGCAACTCTGTGACATTGACGAAATCCACAGTCTCATCAATTTCTTTGCAGCATCTAGTTTATTATTGACTTCCGTATCTGTGCTGGCTAATTTCTAGTGGTATTCCATTTAAAAGCATGGCATACGTCGTACTGTACATGATATTGAAGAATGGATGCAGGAAATGGGTTGAAATTTAATTTAGATGCAATGAGTGCTTCGTCATTTCCATTCTGATATGCAATGTAATTCAAGAATATCAAATTCCATCTTAATTCGGATGACTATTTATTAATTGTACGTAAATATTAATGCAGAGAGACTTTACTAGTAGTATTATGTCATAATCATGCAATTTGTAAGTTTTTAGTGTTACAAATAATTCAATCCTGAAAATTGGAATCGTTAAATGAATTAAAATATTTCTTAATTGTAATATGCATAAACATAAAAAGTTTTAATAAAGTTTTAAACACCTTCAGATCAAAGTATGTGTCTGATGTATACTAATATTGAAATTAGTATTATGTGAATGCATATGCTTCTATGAATGTACTATATGCAATGAAGGCCTTCTATGATGCATATTAGCATTGAACTTAAAATTGCCATAATAAAATGACATGAAAAACAAAATACAAAAATATTTAAAAAATTCTGTATGCACTTTCAGATTACATAAAATTATAAAATTTTTACAATATATTGTATAACATTCAATGAATGGTATCATAAGATTTTAGAATCAAAAAATTAAATTTGGATAAATTAATATCCTTTATTTTTTTTTTCTCTTTGAATAGAAATTAAATATAAAGGTTCAATTTTTTTCCCAAATTTTTATGGGAATAGCTTGATTAATAGCTATGTTTATTATTTTATAAAGCTAATGGAGCTATTACTTATTTTATAAATTTAAACTATTACTTATTGATGTTTAATGCTCGTTTGATAATGAATCATCCTAATAAATTCAGTGTTTGTATGAAAGTCTTTGACTGATCCCATGATAAAATTAATTCCTGCATATTTTCATTCATTTAATGATAGTAGTACATAACTATATATATATTATGTATGTATGTATACCATGTAATTCAATGTTTATGGTTTTACAGAGAGAATGGCCCAATTAATAATGTAGCGTAAACCAAGTGATAAAGTTCCTGAGCCAAATGCATTGAGAAAGCTTATTTTTAGAACGAAAAAACCTACACCTCACTGTTCAAACTGTCATTGTTTCTGGTAATAAACTATATTAATTGCTTTGGGAAGCTTCGAACCGCATTTAATACGTATTGCAGGGAAATTTCATTAATGATGCCCGTGTACTTGGGGGGTTTGATCAAACTAGCAATCTGATGCGTACAAATATAAATAACTTAAAATTCCCGTAATAGATTAATAAGGAAAACAGGCTGCAAAAAAAGATCTTAAAAATTCCGTATTATATGCAATTTTTATGATTTCATATAAATAAATCATAAGTATCGGCGGACTCAAAGATCTAGTGGTTTTTTTTCCCTATGCCATCATAGTGTTTGTTTTCATCTCTCTTTCTCTTACATTAAGAATCATATATGGCATGATTTTTAATATAAAACCTACATAAAGAAGGAATCTTTAAAAGTCCTTACTATTTATTTGCCGATAATAAGGATGCTGAATTATTTTGGACTAACTGCTTTATTTCGAAGTTCTATGCGAAACTTTTAAAAGTAAACACATGATTCAATGATTTTTCATGATGACTGCACATGATCCAATGATTTTCCATGATGATTGCACATGATCTAATATTCAGTTTTTATATAATTTGTGTATTCTCTTTAATATTTTCATTTTGAATAGGAATTAATCATGAAACTTATCATGGAATTTTCGGAAGTAGCATGGCAAGCTCTAAAAGTGTTCTGACTTTTGATTAAAGAACGTGAAGAATACTGTTTAATTCAAAAATAAGATTACTAAAAGAGAACTAGGTTAATAAAAATAAAAATTTTATAGTCTAAATTAAAACCGAATAAATACAGATACACCCGAGAAAGAAATTGAGAATCAATTAATTAGTCAGTTAACACTCACTTAAGCATTTCATTTGTCAAAATTTACATGAAAAATAATAGTAAGAGTTTCGCAATGTACGGTATATAAAAAGGGAAAACTTCCAAGACAGCTGCAGTTGTGCCAAAACTATAACGAAAAACAAGAAATAATATGAAGACATTTTATTCATACAAACATAAAGACATTACTACATAATTTTTTAGCAGTATCACATGAACATACAAATTCATTGACTAATGTTTGACAAGCACATACAATATATACACATGTAGTTAATCAAAAGCAGATGTAAGATCAGAAAGCTAAACTAAAAAAAAAAATGTCAAAAGTCAACACAAGTCAGCCAGTCCGAGATCTTGAAGTTTCTCTCTTGCTTGTCAATATCGATCATATAAATATCGAGACACCTCAGGGCATTCTTTAAGATGCGATGTAACCATAACAGTTTCTCTAACGCATAATACACAATTAGGGGCCGAAAATATGTTAAAACTAAATAAATGTCCTGCAAGGCAATCATGTCAAGTCTCCAACCGAAAAGCTGCAACAGTATGTACTCTAGGGATAGCTGGAATCTTCAAAAGAGATTCCCTCCAACAGTCCCGACATAACTTATGGATTTAACAATCAACCTACATAGATTTAACGACCTAATGTGAAAATTTTAGTAAACATAATTGATGAATTATAAAGCATTCAAATGATTTTAAAATGTGGTGAGACCCTATATGATAAACCTATGTACTGAAATAATACTGAATTTACCAACTCTAAAATCAAGTTATTAAAATAGTTTTAATATTCAATGGAATTGAAGTTTCACCATAGAAAAAGATAAAATAAATTTAAACAATCAAAAAAGGCGTGTAGTATAATTATTAATTAGTTCTTTTGATAGTTATAAGTAGATAAATGTTGTTCGAATGCAGCTGGCAATACAGAGACAGCTGAACTTTATACCATAAACAAGAGCTGCACCGCTGTTAGTCATTTAGCACTACCCAGGGGGCACGTGTAGCAAGTGGATAAGTAAACGTATATAAATATATAAATTAATCTTCACGAATGGTAGAATAAGATTTAATTAACATTCTTTAATTATCCTCTCTCACTTAGAGTTATATATTTCAATGGCAAGGAGAAATCATCCACAGTGAGCAGAAGATTAACGTCTCATATTACTTAAGGAAAGTGGTTGCTAATATCTTTTACACTAATCGAAGCATCTGAGAGTTATTTTGAGCGCATTCTCAATAGAATGCTAATTGAGCATAACGTTGGGAATAACTATTTTAATGTTTCCTACATTCCATTAATTGTGGTAAGAGAAAATAAAATGTCTTGAGATTCGAAAATCATTAGTAGTTAGTTTCATTTTGCAAACTAACCTTTTGCTTAACTTCTTATTTAAAATGATTCTTGAAAATTGCTACTGTCTCTTTATGTTAGCATATTTTTTAATGACAATGAAAAATTTAATTAGTCCATAGGGTAAAATTTTCTATTTTGAACGATTTTTAAGTTCCATTTAATAAATCTATAGTTTTTCGACAAATTTTGTCGTTTAATTGAAATATTCAGTAGAATACAAGTTTGATTAAGTAATTTATTCTTAAAAATTAATATTAGTTGAGGAAAATAAAATAAGAGCATTTTACAATTACAGATAATAAGCAGTAACAAAATGTTCAATAAAGTCTTTATAGATGCTATATAAATATCCAAAATATTTCTAGATCTTTATCTAAGAATTTTATATAACATGCATTTAAATTTTGAAAAAAATATGAACAATATTTTATATTTATAATCCTGTAAAAAAAAAAAAAATGTTATTCAATTTGTCACTTTAAAATATTGTTAAGTTCCCATTAAATAGTATTACTCGTATTACAAATAAATCGATCTAGAAATTTATTGATTTTTATCTTCATCGCAAATGCTACGATAGCATTGGATGTTTTTAATCAATTTTGCTTTTCCCATCAGTGCTAGAAAATAATTGTTTAATATCACAGTATTATTTAATTATACTTATCAAATAACTGATAAAAAATAATTCATATAATTATTGAATAAGTATATTAAGCTCTTAAGCTATAATCACACCTTTTTAAGAATCTTATATACATATTAAATTAAATATTATTGAAGAATCTATTCAGTGCCTCATTTCCATGTTCCATCTCCGAAATGATGATGTAGCACCTATAGTATCAGTAAAAAAAGTGAGGATGACGTATAAAAAAAAAAATTAAAAAAAAAAACAGTACTTAAAATATCATTATAAAATCGCTCAAATATTGTTGTTGTTTCTTATCCCACTTGGCTGGCCAAGCCCACGAGCCCATACGACTCATGATTGAAGAGGAAGAAAGCAGTTTCTGTTGTGATGTAGCACCCGAAAGTAGAAGTCTGACTTTGGCTCCGTGACGCTCTTGCAGTCATAGGAGACCGGGACCTACGGCTTAAAGTGGATTCCGAACCACTACAAACATCCATGGCACCGCCGTAATTCGAACCCGCTACCTGTGGCACCGAGCGCCAGAGCGCTAGACACTCGGCCATTCAGGTCCCAAATTTGTGAATGCCAACGGCACGCGGTTCCCAGGTGGTCACCCACCCAAGTACTGACCGCGCCCAATGATGCTTGACTTCGGTGATCTCGCTCAAATATAATGGGGTATATGAAAATGAACAGCAAAAAGGAATTTAAAAAAAATAAACATAAGTGAGGGCAATATGAAAGAGAACAAGTTATGAATTGGTAAATATTGTCGACAAACTAAAAAGATGGTGTATGAAAGAATTCACTTTATGAAGCAAATAAATATTTTTTTGTGTGAGTTCTTATTAAAAGAAAACAACTGGATGTTCATTTTATTCACGTCTTTTGTGAAGAATGGAGTCGAAAGTTGAAGATTCATAAATTTCATTCCATTCGTGCCTTCTCTCGAACACGCAAATTTGATATAAATGTAGATAAGTAGAGTAAGTATACACTTCACCGATGCAACAACTGTTCTTAAAACGTTTTTTTTTTTTTTCATACTCGTGATAAAGTAAGAGCATTAATGATCTCGAAAGAAGGACAAAATAAATCTTTATGAGACGTTCCACAAACTGCTAAAATTGTAGAAAATTTAAAACAAAAAAAAAAGGCAGTAAAAAAGAATAATTTTTAACAAAAACAACAGAAACAACTGAAGATTAGTTTGCTGTTAGGATTTTACAAAAATGATATGTCTGTCTTCTTTGAAATTTCTATTCCAGAAAGTTCCATGCTTGTTAAAAACACTATTCACAATTATATTTCAAAAACTTACAAACTCTTGTATTAAAAATTAATTATTATACATGTAACGTAGTGTTATTTTAATTTTCATGTTTTTTTAAAAGTATTAGGGTATTCTATTCTTCATATAGAAACATAACAGTTAATTATATATGAATTTTTATATGAAATCAAAACAATTATTAAATAAATTAATATCTATAACTGTAATGTTTTACATGAAACATCTTTTAGGATAAGAAATTTTTTTAGCAGTTGATTTCAACTGTTATTTAACATTGCCTATTCAGTTCTTCGAATAGCAAGGACATGATATTAACAGTCGATTTTAACGCAAATTTTAAAAATTCGTGAGTATGTAGTAAAAACAATTATGCAACTATATACAATAGTTTTAGAAATACAACATTTTTTTATTTTTTATTTTTCCGTCTGATAGAATAAATAAACATTAAAAATTATTTGATTGTAATTGATAATTTTGGGGTATTAATCTTTCTGTGTAATTAGGCAATACATATAGTTCTAAGCAATATTAGCAAACAATATTTTTTATTCTCATAACTGCAAATTCGAATGCTGAACATTTTTTAATCTTAATTGTCCGTTCATCAACAACATAATGATGTGTCTTTTACTCGTTTTCCTGGGGGGGGGGGGCGGGGGGGGGGCGGGGGCCCCGCCAGGGGC
>BPLQ01000378.1:0-46476 GCA_021605075.1 Caerostris darwini | reverse complement strand
GCTAATATGTAATAATAAAACCCTCTTCCCATAGAAAAAAATTCTTTTAGCATATCTATTTAAAAACAATTTTTTTGTTCGCAGTGATATAATTAAAAAGATCCATATACAGAATTTACACTGTCTTTTCAAAAGCTATTCAACTAACTAGTTTTTCCTCGCCATTAGAAGAATGGATAGTAATGAATAAAATTGTTCTTTCGCTGTAAGAGTTCTTTCAGTGTAACATGCACAAGAGCATATTAGTCAAAAACTATCATTTGCTTAACCATTAACGCATTTCTCACCTAATTAGAGTGTGTTGGAACTTTTAGTAGCTAAAAAAAAGAATAGTTTTTAATTATTATTACTATCATAATGGACTGTACTTCATGGCAAAATTTCTTATCACTCCACTATAATAAGTTACTTATATTCTTATATTATGTTCATCAGCCCTCTTATGTTGTTTATCAAGAAAAACATATTTCATAATTTTAAGTTCTGTGTAAACCATCCTTATCTGTTATCTTATTAAAAATAAATTGGATTATGTAATATTTTTTCTTCTTTCTAATGCAACTGGCAAACACTTATACAGCTTGGTCTTGGATGCCTTAAGACAAGCGCTGCACAGACGCTACTCACTTTGCATTACCCAGGGGGCTCGTGTAACTTGAAGATAAGCCACGGACGCGGAGTAACAATGCTCCCGCAACGCTCTACGATCGTATTAGACCGGGACCTACGGTTTAAAGTGGTTTGCGAGCCACTACAAACATCCATGACACCGCCGGGACTCGAACCCCAAACCTGTGGTACCGAGTGTCAGAGCGCTAGCCAATCGGCCACTCAGGCACTGGATTATGTAATATTGAATGTTGAATAATCTTTTTTCATCGAGTATTTATACTTCTCAATTAACTAAAAACCTAAAACTATGCCTGATATAAATTTAAAACTCTCACCCGACTAATGCCCCAGGGGTAACATGTAAGATATTTGGGATTTGAATTTGCAAATGGTGTTCCTTTCATATAATGATGAAAAAAACAATGAGAAAAATTTAATAGTGATTGCGACAACCAATCTCTCATTGATATCAAATTGCCTGAAGTGATATTTCCTTGTTATTCTTACATGCGAGGCAGCTATTAATAAAAATTCTCCAGCAAAACAAAATATCCTCATCATTCGCTGGTGGTATGTAAAAGTAGAATATAAGGCCCTTTAACAGAGACAAGAAAAACATTAAAAACCCTATAAACTAATTTATGTTTATTAACCAGTGATTGAAATGGCATATTTAAGCATAAAATTTTACTCTATTTTTCTCCTGTGTGATATATTAATATGGGCCAGCTACCCCTAAGAGCCTCCCGCCCCCCCAAGAAGGCAAAGCTTTCTCTTGGTCAGCTGTCGATGTATCAAAAATAAACAAGTAATATAAAAAAAAATTAAGTCAATTCCTAATTTTTCGCTATATTGCAGAAAGTCCTTTTTAAAACAGTTTCATTCATTTTTCTAATTTTGTCTGGCGCCATCTATTGGTAGATACATGCAACTTTAATCTAAAAAAAAACTAAAATGTATTAATTAAATTTAATTACTGAATTAATATTTGAGAAAACTGTATTAACATCCAGTGTCATCCACTACAAGTTCAAAAAAAATATATTTGAGCTTGAGTGGATGAATAAAAAGTATTTTATTAACGATTAAAAATTTGAACAAGATATATATAGGGAGAGTGTGAGCTAATAGAAGGAATTGAAAAAAAAAACCTTTATAAAATGCCAAGAAAAGGAGCTATGTTTGTTAATTAAAAAAAGAATTATTTGAGGTCTAATGGCGCTATTTTACAGGTGGAAAAGTGTGGAAAAGTGTGGAAAGATAAGCATTGTTCAAAAAAGAGTAGAGAGATAAACATCCGATTTAAAGTGGAAACCGACGAATCAATTAATTTTTTGGGAGGTTAAAGCAATTTTGAAAGACAAAAATGTATTAGTTATAGTGAAATTTTTTTTCATCTTTTTCTGATATTATGTAATTTAAAATTTTAATAATTAAAAATGTAAACTATTTTTATTATTATTAAACAACCGTCGAAACTACCTTTCTTCCCTATTGCAAATATTGAATGCATCTCACTTGGTCGTTAAAAATTTTCTAAGCGATAAGTGGTTGGATTGTAGTCCACAGTAACTAATATTAAAGAAGTTGCATGTTTGATTATTCTAACTGTAGCATGAATAAGTAGATTTGTGGTAGAATTGGTCAGAGTGTCTTACATAGTCAATGAGAGTATCTAGTTATTCAGGTTTATATTCATTAAGGCATTCTTATTAGGACGAAGTGGCATTTTTGTTTTCGTGACCTTTTCCTGATAACGCGGAAAAGTTGTGGACTGTTTTCAGAAACATAGGTACACAATTTAAGAATGATCTATAAGTAGGGTTCTAAATGTGCGAAGTTAGCTGAAATTTTTATAAACTTTCAATTTCCAGTGACTTTAATTTCAGATTTTTTTCCCGCTACAGTGAAGAGTTGACAGAATATATAAGAAACATAAGTGCAAAATTAGAGTAATCAATAATTATCTTCCTTAATTGGCATCCTTCATTCTGGCAACTAAATATGAAAAACTAGCCGAATATGATGCAAATATTCACTTTTCAGTGATTTTTTTTAAATTTCCGTTTTTTCTTCTTGAATTACGTTAAGATAATTGATTTTAGTAAAAGTAAGCAGATAGCCAGTTGGTTAGTGCTCTGGCTTTTAGTACCACAGGCTGTTCAAATTCGAAACCTAGAGGAGGCATATATGTTGGTTAGTGGTTCGGAATTCACATTAAAATATAGGGTCAAGTTTAATTAACCGAAAGTGTCAAAAATATGATCGTAGAGCGGCAAAATTAAATTATTGCGAACCTTTGGCTGATTCAAAAGAGAAATATGATTATGCGAAGCATATTTTTTCCAAATTTAATTTAAGACAAAACGCGGAACATTTCTCTAAATCAAAAATGATCTTAGCACAATCAAATGGCTATCATGAAGTAGTGTTAATCTATAAATGCTTATTAGCTTATTTAATGATAAAAAAAACCTTTTCAATGTTATTTTCCGACTGGGTGAAGTTTACAGTGACTGCCAACAAAGTTACACGTGATATTTTTTTCTCCAAAGTCAGCTCTTTCAGAAAAATTCAATTGCAGCATGACAAGGCTCCTTCGTTAAAGGTTCACTCAGTGCTCTGAATTCTTGAAGTTTCTTTTCATTGAGCAATTTAATGTCAAATATCAGAATCTCGAAGAAAAAAAATGTACTCTTCCCATACTTACTATTTTAACAGCACTTAAAAAATAATAGTTCACCGAACAAAACAAAATTTACTCCATAAAGTTGTTTTAACAAGGTCGTTACTTTTCCTAAATTACTGTTTTTACCCTAAAAAAAGCCTTTTTAAATTTCGTGTTCCAATATTAATCTATTTATTTGTCTTTCATTTAAATGTATCAACTGTTGTTTGAATATGTCATTTAATATGCACTAATTTGTTAAAATCCATTTACTAATATGCCTAAATGTATGATTATTAGAGACTGG
Source organism: Caerostris darwini (assembly GCA_021605075.1). Classification (NCBI taxonomy): domain Eukaryota; kingdom Metazoa; phylum Arthropoda; class Arachnida; order Araneae; family Araneidae; genus Caerostris; species Caerostris darwini. Next base: position 42,889 of record BPLQ01000378.1, on the reverse strand, counting down.
ATGGCTTTTCTTTAATGATTTCTTTATGTAATTAGACAATATTTATTTAAGGCAATACACAATTTAACTTATGTATCATCGAAAGTATTTTAGCTTTTCATTTTGATTGATGGCGATCTTTTTTGCATTTTTTGTCTCTCTTTTCAATGAATATACCGTAATTGGAATATATCTGTTAAAATGCATCAACTTATAAAAGTCAATTTAATAATATACCTATATATGTGATTATTACAGACTAAATAGCTTTTTTTTATATATTTCTTCATATAATTACCCTCAAAATGATGGAATATATTGCTAATTTCAGTTAACCATACCCCGAAATCCATTATTACGAAGTGATAATATATATTTAAGCCAACATATAATCTATCTTATACATCATGAATAGTATTTTATCTGTTAATTTTGATTGATAGAGATCTTTTTTTTTGCATTACCCCCCTATTATTTCATCAAACCATAATACATCTTTTGCATGTTACAGAGAATTGTAGAAAAAGCTTAATGTTATGAAAAATACCATGTCATAAAAAATAAATAATTTTAAATACTCCAGAAAACGTTGAATTAAATAAATTTATGGTTTGCATAACTTTTTCGTCATTAGATATTTTTCATACAAAAATTATATTTCGCAGACAAAACACAATATTTATACGTTTCTCAAAAACCTTAACTAACTACAGTTAAAATGTAAAAAGAAGATTATGTAAATACAAAAAATTTGCCCCCAAACGCATAAAATACTTTTTTAATGAAATAAAAAAACTTATTTTTTAAAAATAGTAAAAAAAAAAAAGAAAATTATTCTAATAACAGTTTTTTATTTATATATTATCTATTTATATTTTTAGGATTAATTTTTTTAAAAATTTTATTAACACTCTTTAAGTAACTCAAATTGAAAAAAACACTTTTAACACATCTAAAAACTATTACATTTATGAAGCTGCAACCAAAAAATTACAAATTCGTAATGTATTAATGCCTATATGTTGCTTAAATTTAATTTAATGGCATAAATTACCTTTTCATAACATTTCTAACTCATCATATAATTCTTAATTCACTTTTACGCTCTGTAAAATTTTAATTTAATGCAAGCCTACGTTGAAAATGGAACTTAATGTTTAATGACCAAGGCGCGCATTCGCATTCTGTAAATAATATAAAAGGGAACAAAACGTCTCGAGTTAGTAGTTTTGAAGTTAATTAGCATTGGAGAGGAACATTCAGGTCCGATGCATCTTTGTCCTCAAGCTAAAAGGAACAATAACAAGTTTGGGAAAAGTTACAGATTTCGATCCAAATAATAACGATAGGAAAACTGGAAACCTAGAACGAAAGGAAATGCACAGCATTGTAATAAATGATTTCCTAGATGTGATTTGAAGCGAAAGATTTTATGTTGTTAAATTTAGATATGTATCCTATTTTCGGTTGATATAAATAACCTTAAATAAGGGTAATAATTTCGTAATAAATTATTACATATTTGTCTAAATCCTCCAAATAATTATAAGAAATTAAAAATCATTTATCTAAATTTATTGCAGCTGATTTTCAGAATAATGTTTTCATTGATACAGAAATGCCAAATGTTATTTTAATGGATAATGTTTTATAGGTCAATAATGTTTGTCCCAGTAAGTTATGAAAAACGATGCTATTTTCGCCCAGCAGAAGCGACCATATTCGATATCACGTTGGTTTTCAGAACTATAAGATCCAGGTTCGGAACCCGACATTCAAAGTCAACTCCAAGCTTCCGTTTTTAAGTCGAGGTCTTCCGGATAAGACTGTAGTCAATATCCTGGTTTTCAAGGGGTGGAAAAGTGGATATGAATCCCTCATGTATCTTGTTCAAAACTTTGTTCGCGAAACGTGAAGGCAGAGTACCTTAGTGTTCCCTGGATAATGCTGATGTTGCTGAGTAGTGCCGAATAATCCCAGGTCCAACTATCCAGTATTTGTAAATAACTGTACGTGTAACAGACCTATTTTGATTTCCACTTAATTTCGTCTTATTTCAGGATGATAATGGTGTTTCTTCTTTTTCAATATCGCAACAGCCCAGGTGGGCCAATGCCATCTTCCTATTGGCAGATCTCTAGACAGGAGATGTTTTCCTTTTGCGGAGATAGGGTTGTCAGTCTTAAGACTAATGCTCTTCTTAGACCAGGACCTACGGTTTAAAGTAGATTCATAACCACTAAAAACATCCATGGCATTCACCAGGATTCGAAATCTATGGCACCGCGCGCCAGTGAACTAGCCACTCGGCTAACAGGACCCAGAATAATTCATATATTTTTATATTTTAATAATTATACTAACATTTTTCCCTAAAATTTATTGAAAATTATAGTTTACTTTAAAATATGCCTTACAAAATATAATTAAATAATTCACAGCATATAAATGAATAAAATCATTTCCAATCCCTACAAAGATTTTAAATTTTACAATTCTTAATTTATTTGAAAGGAAATAATGTATTTAATTATATTTGTCACAGAAATCTTTTGAAATGAAACATACTTTTCCGTATTTCTTTAAGTGCGAAGTCTTTTAATTTACGAGTCCCTTTATTTAATTAAAATTCCTTTAAAGATTGCAAAATTATCATACAAAGTTTAATTAATTTATTTCGAGCATCTACTGAACAGAACCCAAGAGGGTTTCTCAATTTTACTTTTGAGATATATTAAAACATTATTTCATTAAAGACAAATACAATAAACTTACTCTTAAATCTAGGCTGTAAGTTGTTAATATTAACTGACATGAAATATTTATGTAAGGTTTTCTAATTATTGTGTACGATTACATTATTATGTACAATTTCCTTAATAGATTTATTAATCTACTGAGAAAGAATAATAAATCTATTGAGATTTATTAATCTTCCAGAAATCATTAAAAATTAAGAATATCACATTTAGATTTATGAAAATTCCATTGAATATGAGTTCAATTTTTATTATAATGTATAAATTATTTCTCAAAGTTTAATAATTTAGCATCATTTAATTATCTTTTTTTATATAATATTTTTCCATCATTTAGAAATTTAATAAATTCTTCTTATGTATTTTATTTAAGATAGTCTAATTTTTATATGTTTGTTTCATACTAGAATTTTTAAAATAGATAATCGCAGTATCCAGTAGCAGACTTCTAAAAAAAATGCTGCAACTATAGTTTATTAGCTATTTAGTGAAAAAAAAAAAACCTTTTTAACATTATTTTCCGACTCGGTGAAATTTACAGTGACTGCCAACAAAGTTACACGTGAATTTTTTTTTCCAGAAAAATTCAATTGTATCATGACAAGGCTCCTTCGTTAAAGGTTCACTCAGTGCTCTGAACTCTTGAAGTTTCTTTTCATTGAGCAATTTAATGTCAAACATCAGAATCTCGAAGAAAAAAAATTTACTCTTCCCATACTTACTATTTTAACAGCACATAAAAAAGAATAGTTCACCGAACATAACAAAATTTACTTCATAAAGTTGTTTTAACAAGGTCGTTACTTTTTCTAAATTACTGTTTTTACCCTAAAAAAGGCTTTCTTAAATTTTAAATACCAATGTTAAACTATTTATTTGCCTCTCATGTTAATTGACGTACTGCAGTTTGTATATATCATTTAAAATACACTAACTTGTTAAAGTCCATTTAGTAATATGTTTAAATATGTGAATATTAGAGATTGGATGGCTTTTCTTTATTGATTTCTCCATATAATTACTCTCAAAATGATGGATTGCATTGCTAATTTCAGTTATCATACCACCAAAACACATTAGTCTGAAATGCCAATATTTATTTAAGGCAATGCATAATTTATCTTATTTACCAGGCATAGTATTTTTTTCTTTTAATTTTGTTAGAAGGAATTTTTTTTTAATAACCTGCATATTATATTTTCAAGGCGTAACAATTCTTCTACATGTTAAAATGAATTGTAGAAAAAGCTTAATTTAATGAAAAATACAATGTCATAAAAAACAAATATTTTTATATAATCATTCCTGAAAACAGTGAATTAAATAAATTCACTTAGATATTTATTATGAGATAAATAATATTTCTTCCCCATTACATATTTTTAACTTAAAATTAATATTTCTCAGACAAAACACGGTAATCATATATCTCAAAAAAGCATGAACTACAATCAGTAAAATTGCAAAAGCAAGTTATACAAATGCAAAAAAAAAAAAAAAAAATTCGCATAAAGTTACAAAACACTTTTTTTAATGAAATAAGAAAGTTTATACTTTAAAAATAGTAATTATTTTTAAACAGTTTTTATATATAAATTCTTCGTGTAGATGTATTTTAATTCTGATTTGCATAAAAATAATTTTTCAGGGAGGACAAAGAAAGAGATTAAGATGGAGATAAAATTAATTTTAAATTTAAAATTAGTTTTAATTCATTAATTCCAAATTAATTAATTTGCTTTTTAAAATTAATTTAAAACTTTGTTAGTATATCTTGGGGTCTTTTATAAAGTTTATAAAATGTGAAAGAATTAAAATGCATTATTTTATTTATTTTTTTTTTTTATTAGATTGGCCGTATTTCGAAACTAATTTAATTTGTACAGCAATCATGTGAGTTAATATTTTCATGCATAAATCATGTGAATTAATTTTATTCATGTATAAATCTCGTGAATTTATTTGATTCGTGTATAGATGAAAGGAATTAATATCATTCGGATGTATATAGTGATTTTTCACTGGTACAGATCACATGAATTAATTTTATTGCTTATAGGTTATGAAAACTAATTTTATTCTTATATATATCATGCAAAGTATTTTAAACACTCAATTATGCAGTTAATTTCAAATGGTTTTTATATATAAATTCTTCATGTTGATATTTTCATGATTTAAAAGTCACACAACTACTCCGTAAATAATACACCCGTCGCCTGTTACGCCAAAATTATTATTGGCCGACAATTAAAAAAATAAGTTATTAATAACATAACTAACTTCAAAAATGTCTGAAATCCTTTGCTGCATCTTTAAGGTTTTGCTTGAGATGAGGAGATAATGATTCCAAAATGTGTTTAGAATCCTGACTGAAATACAGTTGTCTATTAATTCATGATCGGCATTCTGTTTAAAATTAAATGGTTTTAAAAAATGGTTACTTATTATAATATGTTCATGTGCATGTTTCATGATTTAAAAGTCACATAGGTGGTCCGTAAATGATGCAACCTTTGCTTGTTACAATACAATACAAATATTGACTGACAATTAAAAAACTAGGTTACTAATAGCATAACTAATTTCAGCAATCTCTAAAATAATTTAAATCACCAAAAAACTTTGCTTGAGGCTTAGGAGATAATGATTCCAAAATATTTCTAGAATCTAGACTGAAAAACAGTTATCCTATTAATTCATGATCGGAATTCTGTTTAAAGGATTAAAAGTATGATTACTTGTTATAATATGTTCAACGTTTATCTAATGATGATTAAAGCTTATCTCATTTTAAAGTGAACAAATAAAAGTGAACGGAGTGGAAAAGTAAACAAATAAATTTTATGATAAATCATATTGATACTTATTGTTCGACAATTACAAGCAATTAATTTTGTCAAGTCTTTTCATGTTTTTAACATATAATATTTTCTCTGGCAGTTTTCATTAAGAAAAACAATGCTTAATATCTATTACTACATTCAAATAAATACCAATAAAAATTTTGGCATCCTGATGGCCAGTTGGCTAGCGTTCTGGCCTTTGGTACCACAGGCACCAGGTTTGAATCCTGGCGGTGGCATGGATGTTTATTAGTGGTTTGGAATCCACTTTGAACTGTAGGTCCCGGTCTGTTTAGCACTAGGGTGCCCAAGATGACCGTAGATGAAATTTGTATTGGCCAAACCAATACAATTTTTATAATTTTCTTTGTGTAAAGGCCACAAGTCATACTACGCATTTTGTTCTAAAAAAGATTTTATTCGATTAAATACGAAAATAAATAATTTAATACAGAATATTTTAAATAGCTCACATACAAAGCTCATTTAAAAATAGCATATTTCACAAATCTAACAATACTCTAGATATATGCTACGAAAATTATACATTTAACACTGTCCATTTAAATGAACCAGAAAAAAAACCATTTTCACTACATTTATGAAGCTACAACCAAAGAATTAGAAATTTATAATGTTATAATGCAATGTTTTCAGCATTTATGTTGCTTAAATGTAATTTAATGGCATAAATTACCTTTTCATAAGATTTCTAACTCTAATTCTTAATTCACTTTTATGCTCTGTAAAATTTTAATTTAATGCAAGCTTACAATGAAAATGGAACTTATTGTTTAATGGCCAATGAGCGCATTCGTATTCTAAAAATAATAGAAAAGGGAATGAAACGTCTCGAGTTAGTAGTTTTGAAGTTAATTAGCATTGGAGGGGAACATTCAGGTCCGATGCATCCTTGTCCTTGGGCTATAAGGAACAATAACAAGTTTGGACGAAGTTACAGATTTCGATCCAAGTAATAAGGATAGGAAAAGCAGAAACCTAGAACGAAAGGAAATATACAGCATTGTTGAAAAGCGTTGTAATAACTTCCTAGATGCGATTTGAAGCGAAAGATTTTGTGTTGATAAATTTAGATTTTTGTCCTATTTTTGGTAATATTAATCGTTATATAATATTAGACTAATATTATTATAATCAATAATATTAGTCTAATATAAAAAAGAGCAATAATTTCATATTAAATTATTTCATTTTTTTTAGATGCTTCTCATAATTATAAGAAATTAAAATCATTAATCTAAATTTATTAAACCTCATTTATTTTCGAAATAATGTGTCCATTGATTTAGAAATGCTAAACATTTATTGAAATTTATGATGTTTTAAGTCGGATTAATGTTTGTCATAATAAGCTGTGTGAAAAAAGTTTTTACTCCAAGTTTGTCGACTCTAACTTTCCGTTTTTATGTTAGGGTTGTGTCCAGATAAGACTGTAGTCAAAGTCCTGGTCTACAATGGGCGGAAAAGTGTATATGAATTCCTCATATGCAATTCCTCAGAAATGCTTATTGAAAACCTCGTTCGTAAAATGTCAGCACAGAGCTCCGTATTGTTTCCTGAATAATGCTGATTTTACCTCAGCAATGCTGAATAACCCCGGGCCCAACAATCCAGTATTTGAAAATAACGATACGTACAACAACAGATCTGTTTTGATTTCCACTTTACATTGTTGTATTTCAGGAAGATGATGATTTTAAGTGAAAAAAGTATCTTGCATGGTCAATAATAATTTGTATAGAGAAGCACAACTTTTGTTAAGAGAAATTTTGTTGTTTCTTCTCTGTGTTTTCAGCCTGCTAGTAACTTTATTTCTTATTAAGAGGGAAAGATATTTTATGACCACCCTGTATAAGAAAGATTGTTCAGCATTTCATATTTAAACCATTTTCCTTAAATTGTGATTGATTTCGAAATTGTACAATATTTAAATTGGATAAATAAATAATCAAGTTAAAATATTCGGTATCATCCCGAGTAAAATAAAACCCTCATTAAAAATAAAGAGTTTTAAAATATGTATTTCAAAAACGGCAGAATAAAATACATTCATTGTTCGTATATTTTACACCCCCAAGGCACATTTGATGGATAAGTTCAATTTTTTCAAGAACAGTTGGCTGCTTTCCAATCCAAAAAAACTAACAAAGTAGTTTGTAGAATAAACTCTTCTGGTGACCATCTGAGTCCCGGGTGTATGGAACCCTCTATCTTCAAAAGCCCCATTCATTATGTATATGTCAGATCCAAATAAACCATATTCTCATCTATTAGCTTGTATGGAGAGCGCATTGTGCCACGCACACTTTGAGAAAGGTGAGGCACTCGCTTTTTGAACAGAAACGGAAATAAATCTCTTAAGTGTTTGAGCAGCTAGCAGGAAACTATAAATATTTTCCATTCTTTTCATCTACGGAAGTTGATGCTATTTTTAGAAAAATATAAATATGATATAAAATATGATATTGCCTTTTTGATAAATAATCGTTTGAATTGCACCAACATTTGATGGTAATAATATCATATATTAAGAATTGAAAGAGGTAAAAATATTCCGCATTAGTCATGAATGATAAATATATTTTCTTTGTTGTAGAAGCTTTAAAGATGTATTACAAAAAGTATTTAAGGGCAAATAATGCAATTTATCAAAACAAAACAGTATAAAAAGCAGTACTGGTGTTGACAGAAATATTTCCAATGACGTTGGTTTTTAGTTTATCTTAAACACGGATTTAAGCGCCAAAAATATGTAAGCATAATATGTATATGTGTCATTAGATGTATGTAAGGTGACATTGCATTGTATTGGTGTATTATTATATGTATTTTTGATAAGTGCTACTTATATGCATAATAGTTTTCGATACTTAACAACACAACACACGTTTTACACTAAGTTCTTGTATTTGCAAAATAATTTTACGTATTTCTCAGGGAAGTAAGCATGAGTTCAAATTCCTTAGCAAATGTATAGTATGAAATTTATATCATTTTATTTCATTATATGGGACATTTTGCCTTGATGTTTTTCCATATCCTTTAGTAAAAGATCCTTTTTAATTAGGATTTAAGTTACTTTTACCGCAAAATTTTATTAGTTTTAAAAAAATTATAATAACTTATTTTGAAATTTTTTAAACATGTATAATTGAAAAGTTTCAAATTTACTTTTTAAATATATTTTTACTTTTTTCATTATTTAATCGGTACTTTTCATAATACTTACAGAAGGTTTACACTAATTTAATTACAATTATAAACGGCAGCATAAATAGTATATATTCCTTTTGATATGGTAATTTACCCTTATTTTTATGATGTATGCAAATAGGGTTTTATTGCAACTAAGCCACTAGATTGTATTCGCCTAACAATAAATAGTTAATTCTTCCAGTAATGAATATTTGTTATCTATATTAAACTGCACAAGGATTATTATATCAGCATTTATGTAGCCTGTTTTATTTAATAAACATTTTATATTTATGAATTTATTTATACATTTAAATGTAAGATTCATAAATTATTTAGCAGACTAAGTAAGCATATTCGCTATATTTAAGTCAAGAGAATAACTTTATAATAGGAATAGTGAAGTATATTATTAAGTATAGTAAACTAATAATGTAAATTAATGTAATAAATTATAAATATGTATTATTTGTTTCTACAAGAAGTTCAGTCATTGAAGCTGGATAATTATTTTTAAAAAAATAACGGATTGTAATATCAATTTACATTCACTTTTTAAAAAAAATTTTACGAAATATTGCAGAATTGTAACCTATTATTATGATTTATAAAATTTTTAAAAGAAAATAGCAATGGATGTGAAAAATATACAATCTAAATTTGATTTCATTATGCAAAAATAATTTCTTATAATATCATGAAATTTAAATAATTTAAAATTTATTTAATAAGATTTTAACGGTATTATGAATGAAAACTATACATTTCTAATTTAGAATTTAGAATCCAATTTATTAAAGGGAAAATTTTTACTCTAATGAAAGTGCTTTAAACAACAACGAGCCAAAGCCCATTTAAACGCCTATTAAAATAGGATGAATAATAATGAAGGGCTGCAGTAAATGCAAATGCGTTGAAGAGCAAATGATGATGAGTCGGTGAAAATGACCAGTTCGTAGTCGCATCAAAATAACATCACAGTTCTGTGACAATGACGGAATCCACAGTCTCATCAATGGCTTTGCACTATCTAGTTTATTATTGACTTCCGTATCTGTGCTGGCTAATTTCTCGAGATATTCTATTTAAAAGCACGACATACGTTCGTAGAGTACATGATAGTGATGATTCGATGCAGAAAATGGGTTGAAACTTAATTTAGATGCAATGAATGCTCGGTCATTTCCATTCTGATATGCAATGTAATTCAAGGATATCAAATTTCATCTTAATTCAGATGACTATTTATTAATTGTGCATAAATATTAATGCATAGAGATTTTACTAGTAGTATTGTATTATAAACAGGCATTTTGTAAGTTATTAGTGTGACAAATAATTCAATCCAAAAAGTTGGAATTTATGCTAAAATTAAAATATTTCTTACTTAAAATATGCATAAACATAAAATTTTAATAAAGTTTAAAACTCGTTCAGGTTAAACTGTGAAACTGATGCATACTAACATTGAAGTTAACATTCTGTGAATGCATATACTACGAAGGCATTCTATAATGCATATTGACGTTGAACTAATTATTCTCATAATACAATAGTATGCAAAACAAAGTTCAAAGAAGACTTTAAAATTTTAAACACATCCAGTTTAAATAAAATGACATAAACATGATTTCTTACAATGCACTATAGACAATGCACTATAGAACATCAATATAGCAATGCACTATAGAACATTCTCAAAAAGAACCAAAGAAAAAAAAATTAAATTTTGATGGATTTAATTTCTTTATTTTATTAATTTCTATTAGTAGAAAGTTCAGTGTTCTTCTATATTTTTATGTGAATAGTATGATTATTTATCATATTATTCATTTTATCAATCTATTTCAGTTATATAATGCTTGTTTGATAAATAGCTATCTTTATTATTTTAAAAAGCTAAGTTATTACTTATTAATATTTAATGCTCATTTGTTTATGAATCATCCTAATAAATTTAGTGCATGTATAAAAGCCTTTGACTCAATGCAAGATAAAATTAATTCATGCATGTTTTAATTTATGTAATGATAGTGCAGCATAATTATATATATATATATATTGTATGTATATATTACCATGTAATTGCGTTGTTTATGGTTTTCCAGAGAAAATGCCCCTTAATAACTGATGTCCCTTTATACAATAACAACAAAAAATATTTTAAAAATTCTGCATTGTATACAATTTTTTTAGGATTTGATACTAAAAAAAGCCTATGCATCAAATTCAAAGATCTATTTTGTTTTTCCCCTTATTACGTCACAGTGGTTTTTTTTATCTCAATGCATGGCACGATTCTGAATGTAACACTTACATGAAGAAGGACTCTTTAAAAGTCCTTTCTAGCTCTGCAAGTCCGGTAATATGGATGATGACGATTTTGATTCAAGTTTATTTCGAAGTTCTAAATAAGCACATGATCTAATAATTTTCCATTATGATTTCACATGATCAAATCTTCAGTTTGATGTAATATGAATAATATCAAGGATTCAAAATATCAATCCCCCTCCCTTTAATAAATTCCGTCAAGAAGAGGGGGGGGATATACCTTTTCAGTGTTTAGATATATTTTTATCAGCGAATAGTCTATCACTAATTACGTTTTACAACAACTCATGGTGTAGTCTATATTCCCTCTGGTCGTACAGACAATCACTTAATTTCAGGAGTCTCATTATGCATGACACTGAATAACTGCTATCAGATTTGAGTGGAAGTTGTTCTCATTAGTACAAAACACTAATTGCATGCATTATAACAACCCACAACACTTATTATCAGCTGTCAATTTTTGTAATAGGTTGTTATTATATACTTGTCAAAGAATATATATCCGTCTCTCCTTGGAATTATTTATAACCCTTCCGTTTGAAAATGTTTGATAATGAATCGCCCTAAGCAAATAAAATTCTAAATCATGTAAACTATTTTGAAACTAGTTTTATAAAATGAATAGATATTTCAATTTTCTATTATTTTAAAAGTATCAAACATCTACATTATATTATATATATATATATTTAATGCTCTTAAAAATTTATGGCTTTCCAGAGGATGGAATGCATTTTTCTTATTATTACGCATTATTTCCAAATGATCAAATTTATTAGTCAAATCAATGAAAAGCATTCAAACAAAATGTGAAACTTCTAAGATCACAACTATTAAATCGAGGACCATCTGCTTCATAGAACAGAAATAAATTTTGTATTTACTACTGAGTTGCATTAACAGCTTTTGATCAAAATATTACTTGATGTTTTGGGACATCAAACTATGTCGGATGAATACTTTAATAACTCATAATTCCCTTTATACAATAACAACAAAAAATATTTTAAAAATTCTGCATTGTATGTTTTTTAATTTGATACAAGAATACGTTTGCATCAAATTCAAAGATCTATTTTGTTTTTCAGAAATTACGTCACAGTGGTTTTTTTTATCTCAATGCATGGCACGATTCTGAATGTAACAATTCCATGATTTACAAGGATGAACTCCTTTAAAAGTCCTTCTAGAAAAATTTGAAGTCACATTAATAAATGGATGATTGACTTTTTTGAACTTGAATTTTATTTCGAAGTTCTAAATAAGCACATGATCTAATAATTTTCCATTATGATTTCACATGATCAAATCTTCAGTTTGATGTAATATGAATAATATCAAGGATTGGTAAAACACTCTGCAAACGCTTTCCCCCTCCCTTCATGCATATACTATTTTTTTCAAGGAGGGGGTACAACCCTCACTTCTCTAGAGTAGATATTTTATCGCTCATACCGTCTATCATAATCTATTTTTTTCACTAAACAACTCATGGTGTAGAGGCGAGGAAAGATAATCGAATTTACAGACAATTCCATTCATAAAACGACTTCGGAAAAATTTTCTCATTATGCATGACACTGAATAACTGTTTATCAGATTTGAGGTGGATTGTGTCTCCTTATTTACTATACAATTGTCATTATACCATAAATACACAACACTTTTTTATCAGCTTTTAAGGTTAGATTTTTGAAAATAGGTTGTTATTGAACTTTAGGTCAAAGAATATATATATCCGTCTCTCCTGGGAAAGAAATGCCACACCTCTTCCGTTTGAAAATGTTTGAATACAGTCTCAAAATCGCCCTAAGCAAATAACAATTACTAAATCATCTAAACTATTGTTGAAACTAGTTTTATTTAATAGATAAAATTTCAACTGCTCTCTATTATTTTTAAAACTATCAAACATCTACATTCAATATTTGGGAACAATATTATATTTAATGCTCTTAAAAAAATTTACAAAAAAAACATAATACGTTTGAATGCATTTTCTTATTATTACGCATTATTTCACAAATGTCAAATTTATTAGTCAAATCCAAATAAAATCAAACAAAATGTGAAGCTCTCAAGATCACAACTATTAAATCGAGGACCATCTGCTTCATAGAATGGAAATAAATTTTGTTCTTATCTACTGAGCATGTATTTCCAAATCAGCTTTTGATCAAATATTAAAGGTAATGTAATTACGAGGCATCACGCAAAACATGGAATATTCTATTTTAAAATCCAAATAGACTTGTTTCCATGAAATATTTTAACAATCCAAATTATTAATAAATTTTGAATGTCTGTATCTGGCATGTTTTGTTCCAAGCTGTGCAAGAATACGTTTATCAACTCTTTCACAGGAATAGGTATTAGCTTTGTTTCAGAAATGCCGAGCTACAATTTATTTTCCTTCATGCAATATATCATTGAGGCACCATCTGTTTAGGATACATGCAACCAGAATTCCATCCGACATTTACAATTGGATGAACTCACTTTTTTTTTCCAATGACTTTAACAGAAAAATTTGAAAACACATTAAAAAATGATATTTTCTTTTTCAAGAACTTGAATTTTTATTAAAATTTTTTTTTTGTTTTAAAAGCAGGGAATCTAGGCACTGAAAAACGCCTCTGGGGTCTACAGAAAGAAGATGCAATGTTCAGTTTACGAAAACAGAATAAATAACGAAGGGTGGTAAAAAACACTTCTGCAAACGCTTTCGACCCTTTCTTCATGCATATACTATTTTTTTCTTGAGGTGCACTGCAAGACAACAGTGCCTCTAAATGCTTCTCACATATAAAATTTTCTGAAGTTTTACCGCATTTCTTAGTCATTTTTTTTTCATCTAAAATATGAAATGTGCTAGAGGCGAGGAAAGATAATACGAATTTATAGATATTTTATTCCATTCATAAAACGGCAACGGAAAATTTTTCTATCATATGCATCGAAATAGAAAAAAAGAAAAAAAACTTGTTTGTTTACGAGTGCTATGATCTTGATGAAATTGTGAGTGCCTTATTTCTATACGTCATTAAAGAATAAATATTTTACTTTGAAATCTTTTTTTATTCATGACTTTAAGGTTAGATTTTCCGGAAAATATTTTGTTGAACTTTAGGTAAAGAATCGACGCTGATATATAATATTATGTTACTTAATGTTTTACAGTTACTTATTCTTTATAACGTGCGCTATAATTTTAACTTCTGCTTGCTATTAATGATGAGTAATTGTAGAATTCAAAAATTTATTATTAATTCTGAACATTTAAAAAATTATTATCGAAGCTAGTTTTATTTAATATATAAAATTTCAACTGATTCTCTTATTATTTTTAAAACTAACAAATGCCTATATTCAATATTTGTACACAATATTAAATTTAATGAATTAAAAAAAGAATTTAAAAGAAAAAAAGAAAAATTTTGAAATTAATTTTTCTCATTATTTCCAATTATTTCATCAATGCAAAAACGTATAAATATTTTGAATCATGTTCAAATTTATTAGTTAAATCCAAATAAAAAAAATCAAATTGTGAATCACTCAAGATCCCAAGTAAATGGAATACCATCTGCTTCATAGAATGAAAATAGATTTTGTTCTTATCTATTGAGCATGCATTTTCAAAGCAGCTTTTGATCAAATATTAAAGGTAATATAGTCACAAGACATCATGCACAAAATGGAATATTCTATTTTAAAATCAAAATAGACGTCCTTTCATGAATACTTTTAACAAACCAAATTATTAATAAAGTTTGCATATCTGCATCTGCCATGTTTTGTTTCAAGCTGTGCAACAATGCGTTTGTCAACTCTTTCGTAGCAATAGGTATCAGTTTTGTTTCAGAAATTCCGACTGAAATTTATTTTTCTCTTTGCAATATATCATTGAGGCACCATTTGTGTAGGATACGTGTAACCAGAATTTGATCAGGCATTTACAATTGAATGAACGTACTATTTTTCCAACAACTTGAGCAAAAAAAATTTGAAAACACTTTAAAAAAATTATATATATTTTTTTAAGAACTTTTTTTTTTTATTTAAAATTATTTTTTGATTTAAAAGCGAGGAAACTAGGTACTGAAAAATGCCTGTGGGGTTTACAGAAAAAGGATGCAATGTTTAGTTTACGAAAACAGAGTATATAACGAAGAATGGTAAAAAAATAGTATAAAACACCTCCTCAAACGCTTTTGTACCTTTTTTGTTGCGTGTACTGATTTTTTTTTTGAGGTGCACTATACGACCACAGTACCTCTAAATTTTTCAAACTTGCAAAATGTTTTGAAGTTTTACCGCATTTCTTTGTCATTTTTTTTTCGTCTAAAATATGAAATGTGCTAGAGGCGAGGAAAGATAATAGGAGTTTATAGTTATTTTATTCCCTTGATAAAACGACAACGGAAATTTTTTCTATCATATTCATCGCAAAAGAAAAAAAAAATAAATGTTTTGTTTATGAGTGCTATGAACTTGATGAAATTGTGAGTGCGTTATTTCTATACGCCATAAAAGAATAAATATTTTATTTTAAAATGTTATTTTATTCATGACTTTAAGGTTAGAATTTCAGGACAAAATTCTTTCTTGAACTTTAGGATACGAATCAACACTGATATATTACTTACACTACTTAATGCTTTGCAATACTTATTCCTCATAACATACACTATAATTTTAACTTCATCGTTCTGTTATTGATTTTTGATGTGTAATTTTAGACTTTAAAAATTTATTGTAAATTCTGAAAATTTAAATATTAATATTTGAACAATACTATCTACTTGCAGTATTATATTTAGTTCTGTAATTTGTGTTATTTATAGAAATATTTTATGCTAAATATATTTATATGTAATTCAATTATGCGTTTGTATATAAAGTAAATTTAAAACAGAAGATAATGACGATTCATTAATATATTCTGCTCAATTAAACCCAAATGGCACTCACTCATCAGATCTTGCCAAAGTCCTAGTTTCAGAGCCGCGTAAACTAAAAAGTTTAACAATGGTTTTCTATGCCAAGAATTTAGTTTTTCTGTTTTTGAACTGTGATTTAAACAGATTAAACCAAAAGATTCCTTATTGGCACACACAATTCTATATTTTTTTATTACAGATTAGATATTATTTTGAAAAATTATTTCTGAATTTCGTCAAAGGGAATAAGTACTTGATTATGTATACGAAATAATTTGATTCATGTTTTTAATCAAATCCAAATAAAATAATAAACATTGTGAAGCTCTCAAGATCATAACTAAATCGAACAGCATCTGCTTCATACGATGGAAATAGAATTTGTTCTTATCTACTGAGCATGTATTTCCAAATCAGCTTTTGATCAAATATTAAAGGTAATATAGTATCAAAGCATCATGCACAAAATGGAATGTTCTATTTAAAATCCAAATAGACCTATTTCTATGAAGCCTTTTCACAATCCAAATTATTAATAAAGTTCGAATATCTATATTTGACATGTTTTGTTCTGAGCTGTGCAAGACTGTATTTGTCAACTCTTTCATCGAAATAGGTATTAGTTTTGTTTCAGGAAAGCCAAACTAAAATTTATTTTTCTCCATGCAATATATCATTGAGGCACCATCTGTTTAGTATACATGTAACCAGAATTTGATCAGGCATTTACAATTGGATGAACGTACTATTTTTCCAACGACTTCAGTGAAAAAAGTTGAAAACAAATTAAAAAAAGATATTGTTTTTTTCCAAGAACGTTTTCTTTTATTTAAAATTATGTTTTGATTTAAAAGCGGAGAATCTAGGCACTGAAAAACGCCTCTGGGGTCTACAGAAAAAGGATGCAATGTTCAGTTTACGAAAACAGAATAAATAACGAAGGATGATAAAAAAAAACCTGCAAAAGTTTTCGCCCCTTTTTTGATGCGTGTACTAGATGTTTTTTACTTTCAAATGCCCTGCACGACCACAGTACCTCTAAATTTTTCTAACGTGCAAAATGGTTTGAAGTTTTACCGCATTTCTTTACAATTTTTTTTTTCGTCTAAATATGAAATGTGCTAGAGGCGAGGAAAGATAATAGGTATTTAGAGGTATTTTATTCCCTTGATAAAACGATAACGGAAAATTTTTCCATTATATACATCAAAATATAAAAAGAAATTGTTTTGTTTATGAGTGCTATGAACTTGCTGAAATTATGAGTGCCTTATTTCTAAACGTCATTAACGAATAAATATTTTATTTTAAAATCTTATATTATTCATCACTTTAAGGTTAGAATTTCCGGAACAATTCTTTCTTGGTCTTTAGGATCGGCATCAACAGTGATTTATTATTTACATTATTTAATGTTTTACAATTACTTATTCTTTGTAAAATACACAATATTTTTAACTTTTGCTATTAATGATTTTTGTTGAGTGATTTTAGAATGCAAATATTTATTATTAATTCTCAACATTTAAAAAATTATTGTAGATGGTAGTTTTATTTATTGGTTAAAATTTTAGCTATTTTCTCTTATTATTTTTAAACCTAACAAATGTCTATACTCTATATTTCGGATTAATATTAAATATAATGTACTTAAAAAAGAATTCACAAGAAAAACAAAATATGTCTGAATGCATTTTGTAGTTATTATGCATTATTTTATAAATGTGAATACATATAAATATTTTGAATCATGTTGAAATTGATTCATCAATTTCAAATAAAATAAAAACAATATGTGAAGCTCTCAAGATCACAACTAAATCGAATACCATCTGCTTCATAGAATGAAAATGGATTTTGTTCTTATCTACTGAGCATGCATTTCCAAATCAGCTTTTGAACAAAAATTAAAGTAATTTAGTCAAAAGACATCATGCACAAAATGGAATATTCTTTTTTAAAATACAAATAGATTTGTTTCCATGAAGCCTTTTAACAATCCGAATTATTAATAAAGTTTGAATACCTGTATCTGCCATGTTTTATTCCAAGCTGTCCAAGAATGCATTTGTCTACTCTTTCGTAGGAATAGGTATTAGTTTTGTTTGAAATGCCAACTAAAACTTATTTTTCGTATTTCAATATATCATTGAGGCACCATTTGTTTAGGATACATGCAACAAGAATTTAATCAGGCATTTACAATTGGATGAACGTACAGTTTTTCCAGCGGCTTTAGCAAAACAACTTGCAAATACATTAAAAAATGATATTTCATTAAAACAATTTTTTTTTTATTTAAAATTATTTTTTTGTTTTAAAAGAGCGGAATCTAGGCCCAGAAAAACTCCTCTGGGGTCTACAGAAAAAGGATGCAATGCTCAGTTTACGAAAACAGAATAAATAACGAAGGATGGTAAAAAAGTGGTAAAAAACACCTCTGCAAACGCTTTCGCCCCTTTTTTGATGCGTGTACTGGTTTTTTTTTCTTCTTCTGAGGTGCAATGCACGACCACAGTACCTCTAAATTTTTCAAATGTGCAAATTTCTTTGAAATTTTACCGGATTTCTTCGTCATTTTTGTTCATCTAAAATAGGAAATGTGCTAGAGGCGAGGAAAGATAATAGGAATTTAGAGGTATTTTATTCCTTGATAAAACGACAACGAACAATTTTTCTATCATATACATCGAAGTAGAAGAAGATAAAAACGGTTTTTTGTTTATGAGTGCTATGAGCTTGATGAAATTCTCATTGTCTTATTTCTATACGTCATTAAAGAATAAATATTTTGTTTTTAAATCTTAATTTATTCATAACTTTAAGGAAATATTTAAATTCAATTTTCCTGAAAACTTCTTTCTTGGACTTTGGTATATGAATCAAACTGATATATTACTTGGGTAAATATTTTACAATTACTTATTCATTGTAACATACTATACTCATTGTACGCACTATAAATAATTTTTGATTAATAATTGTAGAATTCAAAAATTTATTATAAATTCTGAACATTAAAAAAATTGTTATCGAAGCTGGGGTTTTTTAATAGATAAAATCACAATAGCTTTCTTTTAATAATTTTAAACCTATCAAATATATATACTAAATATTAAGGAACAATATTATATTTAATTCACTTAAAAAGAATTCACAAGAAAACATAATACTTTTGAATGCATTTTCTCATTATTACGCATTATTTCACAAATGTGAATACGTATAATTATTGTGAATCATGTTTAAATTTATTAGTCAAATCCAAATAAAATAAAACAAAATGTAAAGCTCTCAAAATCACAACTCAATCGAATAACATCTGCTTCATAGAAGTAAATAGATTTTGTTCTCCTCTACCGAAAGTATATTTCTAAATTAGCTCTTGATCAAATATTAAAGGTAATATAGTCACAAGGCATCTTGCACAAAATGGAATATTCTATTTTAAAATCCAAATAGACCTGCTTCTATGAAACCTTTTAACAATACATTAATAAAGTTCGAATATCTGTATCGGACTTATTTTGTTACAAGAATGCTTTTGTCGACTCTTTCATAAGAAATGGTATTAGTTTTGTTTCTGAAATGCCGACTAAAATTTATTTTTCTTCAAACAATATATCATTGAGTCACCATCTGTTTAGGATACATGTAACCAGAATTTGATCAGGCATTTACAATTGGATGAACGTACTGTTTTTCCAACGACTTCAGCAAAATAAAGTTGAAAACACATTAAAAAATGATATTTTCTTTTTCAAGAACATTTTTTTATTTAAAATTAATATTATTTTTTTAAAACGAGGAATCTAGGCACACACCTCTGCAAATGCTTTCGCCCCTTTTTTTGAAGCGTTTTTTGTTGTTGTTGTTGAGTTGTTCTGTGCATTATACCTTAAAATTTTTCAAACATGCAAAATTTCTTGAAGTCTTACTGCATTTCTTCGTCATTTTTTTTTCGTCTAAAATGTGCTAGAGGCTAGGAAAGATAATAGAAATTTAGAGATATTTTATTCCCTTTATAAAACGGTAACAGAAAATTTTTCTATCATATACATCGAAATAGAAAAAAAGAAATAACTTGTTTCTTTATGAGTGCTATGAACTTGATGAAATTTTGAGTGTCTTATTTCTATACGTCATTACAGAATAAATATTTTATTTTGAAATCGTATTTTATTCATGAATTTAAGGTTATATTTTCAGGAAAATTCTTTCTAAGACTTTAGGATAGGGATCGACACTAACAAATTATTTATAATAATTAAACTTTTACAATTATTTGTTCTCTGTAACATACTCTATATTTTTATTTATATACTATTAATGTTTTTCATGAGTGAAAAAATTTATTATTTGTTCCGAAAATTTCAATATTAATATTTGAACAATACTACCGAATTGCAGTAGTACATTTAGTGTCGTAATATTTGTTATTCATCAAAAAAAAATTATGATAAATATATATATAAGTAATTAAATTATGCGTTTTTTTATATTAAATACATTTGAAACGGTATATAATAACGATTCATTAATATCTTCTGCTCAAATATATCCAAATGGGACTCATCAGATCTTTCCAAGTCCAAGTCTCAGAGCCATAGACCAAAATAAGTCTAACAAGGGTTTTATATACCCAGAATTTACTTTTTCTGTTTATGAACTGCGAATTAAACTAATGCTTTTAGCCAAAAGATGCCTTATTGATAGACACAAATCTATTTTTTGTTTGTTTGCTGTTTGTCAGTAATTCTCAGTGTCCTGCAGTGCAGGACGGACAACCCATGAGTAATCTACTCAATACTATTTTTTATTTTAGATAACATATTATGTTGATAAATAATTTATATTCTTCATCAATGTAAATACGTATAAATATTTTGAATCATGTTTTTATTGAAATACAAATAAAATAAGAAACAAATTGGGAAGCTCTCAAGATCACAACTAAGTCGAATACCATCTGCTTCATAGAATGAAAATAGATTTCGTTCTTATCTACTGAGCATGTATTTCCAAATCATCTTTTGATCAAATATTAAAGGTAATATAGTTACGAGGCATTATGCACAAAATGGAGTAATTTATTTTAAATTCCTAATAGACTTGTTTCCATGAAATCTTTTAACAATCCAATTTATTAATAAAGTTGGAATATGTGTAACTGGCATGTTTTGTTCCAAGTTGGGCAAGAATGCATTTGTCAACTCTTTCATAGGAATAGGCATTAGCTTTGTTTGAGAAACGACGAACTAAAATTTATTTTTCTTCATTTCTTATCATGAACTCACCATCTGTTTAGGATACATGTACCCAGAATTTGATCAGGCATATACAATTGAATGAACATACTGTTTTCCAACTACTTTAGTGAAAAAAAAGTTGAAAACATATTAAAAAATGATAATTTCTTTTTCGAGAACTTTTTTTTAATTTAAAATTATTTTTCGTTTTAAAAGAGGGGAATCTAGGCACTGAAAAACGCCTCAGGGGTCTACAGAAAGAAAATGCAGTGCTCAGTTTACGAAAACAGAATAAATAACGAAGGATGGTAAAACAAATAGTAAAAAACACCTCAGTTTTCGCTCTTTTTTTGATGCGTGTACTGTTTTTTTTTTCTTTGAGGTGTACTGCACGACCACAGTATCTCTAAATTTTTCAAATTTTTTACCACATTTCTTCCTGAATTTTTTTTTTGTTTAAAATATGAAATGTGCTAGAGGCGAGGAAAGATAATAGGAATTCAGATGCATTTTATACCCTTGATAAAATAACAACATCATATACATCGAAATAGAAAAAGAAAAATAACTTTGTTTATGAGTGCTATGGTGTTGATGAAATTGTGAGTGCCTTATTTCTATACGTCATTAAAGAATAAATATTTTATTTTGATATCTTATTTTATTCATGAATTTAAGGTTAGAGTTTCCGAAGAAATTCTTTCTTGAACTTTAGGATAGGAATAAGCACTGATATATTACTTACATTACGTAATGTTTTGCAAATAATATTCTTTGTAACATATTCTATAATTTTAATTTTGTACTATTAATGTTTTTCATGAGTTTATTTTAGAATTCAAAATTTATTATTTATTCTAAACATTTAAATATTAATATTTGAACAATACCATCGATTTTCAGTATTTCATTTAGTTCTGCAATTTTTTTATTCATTTGAAAATTATATGCTATATATATGTAATTCAATTAGGTATTTGTATATTAAATATATTAAACGCAATAGATAATAACGATTCCTTAATATGTTCCGCTTAAATATATCCAAATGGGACACATCAGATCTTGCCAAAATGTTAGTTTCAGAGCTATAGTCACAACAAAGTTTTTATATTCCAAGAATTTTGTTTTACTGCTTTTGAACTGAGATTTAAACACATTTCTTAGCCAAAAAGGGGCATATATCTACTTTTTATTTCAGATAAGATATTGTTATGACAAATAATTTCTGAATTTCATCATTGTGAATACGTATAAATATTTTGAATCATGTTTTTAATCAAATCCAAGTAAAATAAAAATCAAACAGAGAAATTCTCAAGATCCCAACTAAATAAATAACATCTGCTTCACAGAATGGAAGTAGATTTTGTTTTTATCTAATCAGCATTCATTTCCTGATCAGCTTTTGATAAAATATTAACGGTACTATAGTCACAAGGCAATGTTGCATAAAATGGAATAGTCAATTTTAAAATCCAAAAAAGGTTGTTTCCACGAAGCCTTTGAACAATCCAAATTATTTATAAAGTTTGAATATCTGTATCTGATATGTTTCTTTC
The DNA here is from genome assembly GCA_021605075.1 of Caerostris darwini. Taxonomy (NCBI): domain Eukaryota; kingdom Metazoa; phylum Arthropoda; class Arachnida; order Araneae; family Araneidae; genus Caerostris; species Caerostris darwini. The sequence goes on along the minus strand of BPLQ01000378.1, from coordinate 19,998 downwards.
CAAGTTAAGCAAAAATGAGTTTGTCAACTCTTTCATAGGAATAGGAATTAATTTTGTTTCAGTAAATGCCGAACTAATTTTTTTTTCCTTGCAATATAGCATTGAGGCACCATTTGTGTAGGATACATGTTTTTTTTGTTTTAAAAGAGGGGAATCTAGGCCCAGAAAAACGCCTCTGGGGTCTACAGAAAAAGGATGCAATGCTCAGTTTACGAAAACAGAATAAATAACGAAGGATGGTAAAAAAGTGGTAAAAAACACTTCTGCAAGCGCTTTCGCCCCTTTTTTGATGTGTGTACTGGTTTTTTTTTCTGAGGTGCACTGCACGACCACAGTACCTCTAAATTTATCAAACATGTAAGGTACGTGCAAAATATTTTGAATTTTTACCGCATTTCTTCGTAATTTGTTTCGTCTAAAATATGAAAGGTGCTAGAAGCGATGAAAGATATTAGGAATTTAGAGATATTTTATTCCCTTGATAAAACAACGGAAAATTTTTTCTATCATATACATCGAAATAGAAAGGGGCCTGACGGCCGAATGGCTAGCGCTCTGGCGTTCGGTACCACAGGTATCGGGTTCAAATCCCGGCTTTGCCCATGGGTGTTGTAGTGGTTCGGAATCCACTTTAAGCCGTAGGTCCCGGTCCAAATAGGATCGTAGAGCGCTGCGGGGGCATTGTTACTCCGTGTCCGTGGCTTACCATTAAGTTACACGCGCCCCCTGGGTAATGCAAAGTGAGTAACGTCGGTGCAGCCGTTATAGGCATTCAAAGACGTCCATGTCTGTTTGCCAGCTGCATTGAAAATAAACAAACAAAAAAAAACCCATCGAAATAGAAGAAAACTTGTTTGTTTATAAGTGCTATGAACATGATGAAATTGTGAGTGCCTTATTTCTATACGTCATTAAAGAATAAATATTTTATTTTGAAATCTTGTTTTATTCATGAATTTATAGTTATATTTCTGAGAAAATTCTTACTTGGACTTTAGTATAAGAATTAACGCTGATGTATCACTTTCATTACTTAATGTTTCACAATTAGTTATTTTTTATTTCAATACCTTCTATTATGTCCCACTCTTCCTATATATATCTTGTCCAAATTTTCAATCGTTCATAAAATACTTTTTATTCACTCACTCAATTTCAAATACATTTCTTTTGAACTTGTAGCGGATCACACTTGATGTTAATACAGATTTTTCAAATATTAATTCAGTAATTAAATTTAATTAATTAATTTTAGTTTTTTTTAGATTTAAGTTGCATATATCTGCCAATAATACCGTCAGATAAACTTTAAAAAAATGAATGAAAATTATTTATAAAAGACTTTTTGATTAGTGAAAAAAAAGTAGGAATTGACTTAATTTTTTTTTATATTACTTGTTTTATAAAGAATAATACTTTATAATTTTTACTTCTCCCTGCTAATTATGAATTTTTGAAGAGTGAATTTAGAATTCAAAAATTTATTATTATTTCCGAACATTTAAAAAATTATTATCGAAGCTAGTTTTATTTATTCGTTAAAATTTCAACAGATCTTTCTTATTATTTTTAAAACTATCGAATATCTACACAATGTTTGGGAACAATATTATATTTAATGCACTTGAAAAGAATTCACAAGAAAACACATAATACGTTTGAATGCACTTTCTCATTTTTACGCTTTATTTCATAAATGTAAATACGTAAAAATATTTTGAATCATGTTCAAATTTATTAGTCAAATCCAAATAAAACAAAACAAAATGTGAAGCTTTCAAGAACACAACTAAATCGAATACCATGTGCTTCAGGGAATGAAAATAGATTTTGTTCTTATCTACTGAGCATGTATTTCCAAATCAGCTTTTGATCAAATATTAAAGGTAATATAGTTACAAGACTTCATGCACAAAATGGAATATTCTATTTTAAATTCCAAATAGACCTGTTTCCATGAAGTCTTTTAACAATCCAAATTATTAATAAACTTTCAATAACTGCATCTGGCATGTGTTTTCCCAATCTATGCAAGAATACGTTTGTCAACTCTTTCATAGGAATAGTTTTTAGTTTTGTTTCAAAAATGCCGACTAAAATTTATTTTCCTCCTTGCAATATATCATTGAGGCACCATCTGTTCAGGATACATGTAACTAGAATTTGATCAGGCATTTACAATTGGATGAACGTACTGTTTTTCTAAAGATGGAAACACATTAAAAAAATGATATTTTCTTTTTCAAGAAAGGTTTTTTTTCATTTGAAATTATTTTTCGTTTTAAAAGAGGTTAATCTAGGCACTGAAAAACACCTCTGGGGTCTACAAAAAGAAGATGCAATGTTCAGTTTACGAAAAAAGAATAAATAAAGAAGGATGGTAAAAAACACCCTGCCAAAGTTTTCGCCCCTTTTTGATGTGTGTACTGGTTTTTTTCCTTCAGGTGCACTGCACGACCACGGTACCTCTAAATTTTTCAAACGTGCAAAATTTTCATTTTTTTTCGTCTAAAATATGAATTGTGATAGAGGCGAGGAAATATAATAGGAATTCAGAGGTATTTTATTCCCTTGATACGACAATGGAAAATTTTTGTATCTTACATCGAAATAGAAAAATAAAAATAAATTTGTTTATGAGTGCTATGAACTTGATGAAATTGTGAATGCAATCTTTCTATACGTTATTAAAGAAGAAATATTTTATTTTGATATCTTATTTTATTCATGTTTTAAAGGTTAGATTTTCCGTAAAAATTCTTTTTTGAATTTTCGGATAGGAATCAACTCTAATATATTATTTACTTAACGTTTTTCAATTTCTTATTCTTCGTAAAATAATCTATAATTTTAAATTCATGATATAAATTAAATTAAAAACTTTGTATGAATAATTGTAGAACTCAGAAATTTAATATTAATTCTAAACATTTAAAAAATTATTATCGAAGATTGTTTTATTTAATAAACAAAATTTCAACTGATCTCTGTTAATATTTTCAAACCTAATAAAAGTCTGTACTCAATATTCGGGCACAATATTCAATTTAATGCACTTAAACGTTTCACGAGAAAACAAAATACGTTTGAAAATCATTTTTTTCATGATTACACATTATTTCATAAATGTGAATGCATATAAATATTTTAAATAATGTTTAAATTTATTAGTCAAATCCAAATAAAATGAAATAGAATGTGAAGATGAATAGAAATGAAATAGAATCTATTTTCCGTCTTTCAATATATCATTAAGGCACCATCTGTTTAGGATGCATGTAACCAGAATTTGATCAGTCATTTACAATTGGATGAACGTACAGTTTTTCGAATGACTTTAGCATAAAAAGGTTGAAAACACATTAAAAAATGATATTCTTATTTTCAAGAACTTTTTTTTTATTTAAAATTATTTTTTTGTTTTAAAAGAGGGGAATCTAGGCAGTGGGGTCTTCTCTGCCTACAGAAAGAATATGAATCCTCTGGGGTCTACAGAAAGAATATGCAGTGTTCAGTTTACGAAAACAGAATAAATAACGAAGGATGTTAAAAAACACCTTTGCAAATGCTTTCGCCACTTTTTTAATACGTGTAATGTTCTTTTTTTTTCTTAAGGTACCCTGTTCGACCACAGTACCTCTAAATTTTTCAAACGGGGAAAATGTTTTGAAGTTTTACCGCATTTCTTCTCCAATTTGTTTTCGTCTAAAATATGAAATGTGCTAGAGGTGAGGAAAGATAATAGGAATTTAAATGTATTTTATTCTCTTGATAAAACGACAACGAAAATGAAAATTGACATTGAAATAGAAAAAGAAAAAAACTTGTTTTGTTTATGAGTGCCTCATTTCTATACGTCATTAAATAATACATATTTTATTTTGAAATCTAACTTTATTCATGACTTTAAAGGTAGATTTTCTGGAAAATTTTCTATTATTTTAACTTGTGTGTGCTATTTAATGATTTTTGATGAGTAATTTTAGAATTCAGGAATTTATTTTTATACTGAACATTTAAATATTAATATTTGAACAATATTTTTGACTTCCAGCATTTTATTTAGTCCTGAAATTTGTTTATTTTATAAAAATATTTTATGCTAAATATACTTTTATGCAATTTGATTATGTGTTTGTATATTAAATAGATTTAACACTGTAGAGAGTGCGAATTATTAATAAGCTTTTAAAACATTCACCATTTATGTAAGCATATTTCATTGTGACTTTTATATATGAATTGCAAACTTATTTTGCATATCCTTTTATATTTTTATCATGTGTTACGCTCCTTAGTTTTAAGTATGATAATAGATTATATAATTATAATGAATGCAAAAGGTATATTATGCTGTTGAAAACATTATATTTTACTTTATAATACTTTTTAATTCACGCATTTATAAGTTCATATTCTCTTCTTCTTCAATAGCGCAACAACCCCATAGTGGACTAAGGGCGTTTTTCTATTGACAGAATTCGAGACAGGAGATGATTTTTTTTTCACGAGGTAGAGTATTCAGCCTTACGCTCAGAGCTCTACAGTCATAATAATCCGAGACCTACGTCTTAAAGTAGATTCCGAACCCCTACTAACACTGTTGGCAACGCAGGGAAGCTAGTAACTCTGGCACCGAGCACTAGTGACTCGGCCACCAGGCCCCGTTTCATATTTTACGTCTAGTTATTGTTAACTTTTATTTTGTTCAAAACTTTACTTAAAGTGTGTCTGTCAATTTAATATATATATTAAATTGGCAGGCATACTATACATTATATATATATAAAATATGAAAGGTTATATATGTATATATATATATAACCTTTCATATTTTAAAATGACAAATGATACTTTTTTCTATTGTTAAAACAATAATTCTTACAATTCAAATGCATGCTTTTTCTTTTCATTTATTTTTATAATGCTCAAAAGAATTTAAAATTAAAAGTGTGTACATAAGAGAAAAAGGTAAAAATTGTTTTTCATAATAATCATTCATATATAATTGTGTTTAAACTATATTACATATAATCAAAATCCACAAATATTCAACCAAAAAGATATATGAATTCTTTCAATATTAAAACTGTAAACTTTGTTGCTGTAAATGTTTGCTTTAACTGTGCGTTAAAGAATTAAATTAAAATAATTTTATGTATACAATTTTATTCGTTTTAATAAATTGAATGTACGTGAACATCATTTCTAAATTTGTTTAGTAGCATACTCGTATATTTTTTAATGAATAGCTGAGATTCAGTAGTAAGAACTTTATATTATATATTGCACTACTTTGGCAAGTAAAACATTGAAATAGCACCATGGAAATGTTTCTAGTAATTGGATTACGAAAACAAGCGACGAGTTTCATTAAGTAAGTAAACAGCAGCGCCATTTTATGACGACGAATCATGGCGCGTTTTGAATATCGTCCTTCTTTCATCGTGCTATTCGCTATTATATACCGACGGAAAATTAGAATTCCTATAATTTCACATACTTTATTAAGAGGAGTGTGAAACTCTGGTAAATATCCTATAAAAAGTAATTAATAATATTCTTTTTAAAAAGCGATAAATATAGTTAAATTTTAAGAGCGAAATGAATAGTCTCTCTATTAATTATAAAAGGAATTCTGCATCCAGTATTTTCCATTGATATTTTAGAATATAAACTGGAGATATTCCACAACTTGTGCATTAAATCAAACGTATAAACTACCTTATTTAGTGATACTGCTATTTAATAAAAATGTTGGTAAATAAATTGGATACTCAAGATCTATGAAATGAGTAACAGTGAATATTGAGTTAAAAGATAGGGTCTGAAAATTGGGTTTTTATTTAATCAAAACTTTTTTGTCATTAGGTATTTTTAATATAAAAAGAATATTTCGCAGACAAAATGCAATATTTATACGCATATATCTCAAAAAACATTACCTTGCATCATTAAAAATGCAAAAGTAAATTATGTAAATACAAAAAATATGCGCCTAAACCCACAAAACACTTTTTTAAGGAAATGAAAAAAATTATTTTTTTAAAAATAGTTTAAAAAAAGAAGAAAATTATTCTAAAAATATTTTTTTTATTTATAATTAATCTATTTATATTTTTAGGATTATTTTTTTTTTTTAATTTTATTAACACTCTCCAATTAAATCAAGTAGAAAAAAACACTTTTAATACATTTAAAAACTGCTAAATTTATGAAGCCGAAACCAAAAAATTACAAATTTGTAATATATTAATGCAGTGTTTTCTGACTTAAATTTAATTTAATATTATAAATTAACTCTATCTAATCTTTGTCTCAATTTTGCAACAGAACCACACATAATACCTTGAAATGCAACAATATGATAAAAATAGAAATTAATCTTTAATAGATGGTTATACTATTTACAGCAATACTCCTATTATTTTATTTTTATGACTTATATTTAAATTTTATGCGTATGAAATAATATAAATATTTAAATAACACTTTTTTAGTATAAATGCGAACAAAATGTACTTCAGTGTTAAAGAAAATGCAACATTATTTTCTATTTAAAAAAAAATTAGGATATTAAAATTCCCCTAGTTTCTATAATTAACATTTAATAGCTCACTTTAAAACTAAATTTTATATAAATTTTGTCTAATTGTAGATTAAAATTATCTGAACTCAATAATTAAAGATAAATTATAAATAACACATGTATCACTCTTTCGTTTAAGCGTAATCACATCTTAATTTTGATCAGCTTAGAATTGTTATCATTCAATGATTTAATTTTATCAATAATTATTTATACATCAATAATTTCTAGGTTTCTATAAATAGCTAATATTCTTTAATTATATATAATATTTTTATCGATAATACCAACATATATTAATAAATTATTAATTAATTTCACTTTTTTTGTTACATACGCTTTAAAATAAGCGGCTGATTCTTTAAAATTTTAAAAGACAACATGAATCAAATTACGTTTCACAGTACCAGGCATATGATTTCATGATCACGATGCATGTACAATCATTAATCATTATGAGAGCTAATAATAATAGTTTTCGTAATACAAAATACTGTAATACCGTACTACTATAATACTCATACTCTAATACCGTACTATTATAATACACTTACTGTAATACCGTACAGCTATAATACTCGTACTGTAATACCGTACTACTGCAATACTGGTACTGTAATACCAAAATACTGCAATAGTGTAACTAGTGTAAATTCCGTTATACAATATACTTACCAGTTATTTGCTTTCTACATGCTAAAGATCAAAATGTAGGAATTCCTCGAAAATTGTATGCAATATATTGAACAGCAATAAGGAAAAATAGTCCAATGATATAGCAGTCCGTTCGATTTGAAATGTGATCGAGATTGTTTGATCACTGTTCATACAGTTTCGCATCTGTTCTCAGCAGTGACTTCAACCCTTAGCTTAACCTGAACATTTCCTAATTTTTTTTCTAATTGTAAAATGCTAAATCATTATTGCTCCACTGACTGAATGCCAAGGTGGAGTTCGATTAAATTACCATACACTAATCAAACCGATTACCATACCATACTGATCATCATACCATACATCCATATTACATATGGGTGAATAGTAATTTTATGACCAAAATTTTACTTATGGAAACTGAAATGATTCAGCGTATGATATCCCAAATACTTGCATTGAACGACGATTACGAGGGGAAATAAAATTTTTTAAATTATATATTTTTTCATTTGTTAATTTAAAATAAACCAGCAGTATTGCATGTATGGATATAAAATAATAATGAATTAAAGAAATTATACCTTTAATTATATTTAAGTATTTCATCTCATTTATTATTATTGTTACGCACATTATTAAAATACATATTATAGTATTAAATATAAAATTGTAGAGAATCTGCGAAACATTAAAAGTTCAGAAACACCACTAAAAATAGCGAACAACATCGATTAACAATAACGGAAAATACCATGACAACAAACAAATTGCCTGATTAAATTTAAAGAAATAATTATATGATAATATAAACAAAGGCAATATTTACATAACTAATACGATTGCTACCACAATTCATATAAACACAGCAAGTGCGAAGCAAGATTTAATCAATCGTTTTTGACCAAAACTTATATTGCTTTTACCGTCACTCGGTTATTAAAATTTTTATGATTCAACCTTTATTTCATGAAGATAAATTTTTAATTTGATAATTATAATATTTTAATATGATAGCCATATTATTGAGTTATTAATATGATTAAATGCAGCTATAACTGAATATAACTTAAAAGTGTGCCAACAACTAATATAATAATTTATAAATTCCTATAAATAAACAAGTTAATATAATATCAAGTTAAAGGATTTAATATTTGCTTTTCCTTACGCATGTTAAAGTTACTAGTGTTTAAATATTATAATTTTTTCCAATAGTAAAATAATATACACATAGACAGGATATAATTTTAATTTAAGCAATAATTTTAATTTACTCTAAATATTAGCTTTTGTTTTATTTTTAAAGTTTATGTAATTAAAAATATAAATATTTTAACATATTAATATTGAAGTAAAAATATTTTAAATATTCCTTGCAATAAATTCAAAATATTAAGATTATTTATAATTGAATAATCCTTAAACACTAGTAAGTTTAATATGCATATTTAACATACTAGTGTTTAATATTATAATTTTTCTTCAATCAGAAACATAACACAAACATAGGCAAGACAAAATTTTAATTTAAATAACAATCTTAATATAAACCTTTGTTTTATTTTTAAAGTTTTTAAAATTAAAAAAAAAATATTTAGAATTTAATGTATTATTATTGAGGTAAAGATATTTAGAAAAAATCCTCTTAACGATTTTAAAACAATAAAAGATTATTTATAATTGAAATGATCCGGAAGTTTATTTTAATTAACCAACTAAAAATTTTTCTTCCACGTGCTGAACAGCAATGTAAAATAAAAATTATATTTTGAATAATTTTTCAGAGCATAAGTTATGACATTGATTACGAAAAATGTAGAGTCCCATAAAATAAAGAGAAAGTAAGTAAATTTTGTACGTAGTAATCTTTTACTTTTAATGAAAGTTTATTGTACTATGCCTTTAATCTAAATTGTTTGCTTACAAAAACCTTGTAATATATTTACACAGAAAAAAAATATTAAGTTTTATCTATAACCATTAATAACAGGATAATAGTGTTCTTATAAATTGAAGAAATGAACAGCTTTAGATTTAAAAAAAATAGCTAATTAATTAGAATAATTATTTACACATTGACATATGCCTTTAATTTTTAAAAACAACAAATTATTATATTTATTATTCTTCTAATATAAAAAATCTTCGTATATTCTAAAATGTTTAAATTTCGATTTTATTATTTAGTTTTTTATTCTTGAATTCACTGCATTAAATAATGAAATCCATGTTTTATCACATAAACTTTCTTTCTGTGATAAATAAAATATAATTAACTCTTTTAAATATATAAATATTATTTTAGAATAATTAAAAAAAAAATATTTTAACAAAAATTTTCTGCAAAATGAAAACAAATCATTTGAATGTTTTTTAAAGTTTTTGTTACAAGATTTATAATAAGAGTGGCAAATGATTTTCTAAAATTATTTATTTAACGTATTTAACTCTCGTAACTAATCCATCTATAATCCTCTGTATTTAGTTTTTACAAATTTCATTTTACTAATATTTAATTTATATTTGATACATTTAAGATTTTTTTAATAAATAAGTCATTAACTTTGATAAAATCTAAGTCTAATGTAAAATCTAATTTAAATCTTCAGATTTTTAACTATTTGCTCTAATTACTAATAAGAAATATTCTTTCAATAATTAAATATCAATTATAATTTGCAAAAAATTTAATTTTCTTCTATAAAAAATCAATACATATTTTTATACATTATATTAACGAAAATAATAATGACAATCGTAAATGCATCATCTATAAAAATATGTTTGTGATTTTATTTTGCCACTATGTTTAGTATTAAAATGTCTTCTGATCTCCCGCTTTATTTGTTGTGCAGTTAATCTTTGCAATATTTAGAATGGTGAGAGATAAAAAAAAAGCTAAATGTTCTATATAATCTTTTGTAGGTTCTAATGTTAATATCTAATGTTGTCTAAATTTTTAATAGTGCATGTGAAATATATCAATAAGTGCTAAAACAAAGCATGTTTTAAAGAAGTATACTAGATCATAGAGCTAGCAACAACTTAGCTACTCTATAACAATTAATAAGAAATATTTAATTTAATATTTTAAGAATTAAATCCTAGTCATAAAATAAAAATCAAGAAATCATTTTGGTATATGTATACTGAAACATACTTCATTGTTTTGTAAAAATACGTGTGAAACATTTTGTTTTTCAAAAACTACTTCAAATACTTAATTTTTTTTTAAATAAAAGTTTTGGGATATGAATAGAAATCTTTATTCATATCGGATCATCTTGCAATATTTTTTTTTCAATTCTAAATGTTAAAAGAACACATAAATAAAAAATATCACTTTTAATCTAAATGTTTAAGCTAATTTGTTTATTATTATTAATATTTGCCTTCTACCCTGGTCTTCATTGAAATCAACATATATTTTGTTGACGGATGTTTACAGAATAGGTACGTAATACAGAAAAATAATAATTTTTTTTTAGTAGTTTTTTATAAAAATTAAAATGATGTAAGTATCCAACCTTTGTGGTTTCAAAATCCAATATTTATTGTTTCCTTATCAACAGTTAAAAAATTTCCTAAAGGGCATATTTTGGTATAAGTCTTACTTTTAAACTTATTAAAAAATAAAACTTAAAAATATATATAATTATTATTTAATGGAAAGTATAGATTTTCCATTTTCTTAATGGAAATAATATTTTTCAATTGGAGAAATATTGTTTTTCTATTAGAAAAAAAAAAATTCTTCAAAAATTTATTTTTCTGTTTGTAATAATCACTTCTAAGTCTTTGAACTAAACTGATGTTGACCATTTCATTCATGTTAAATTTTTTTTTGTTTCCTTTTGAAGGATAAACATTTTGTGAAAGTTTAGAAGCATTTTTATAAAAAAAAAGCCTTTTTATTGTTTCCGAGTGTTCCTTATGACCCCTTGAACAGCATTGGCGTTTGAAATGAAGTGCTTTCAATTTTAAAAGAAAGTTTTTTTTTTCTTTGTTTGAAATGGTCACTATTTTTAAAGCTGCAATAGAAATAAAGAATGGTTTAGACATGCTTTTGAATGTTTGCAATCATTTCTTGTAACACATGCTATTGAAACCTTGAAAAAACTCATAATTCGATATTTTTTGGTTTCAAAATCTAGAAACATGGGAACAGTACATATATACATTGAGCTTGAAGTTTTTATCTAAATAATTTATTAGAAATTGAGTTCTTTTTCTTTCTCTTGTCGTTTAGCTTGCTTTTGTTGTTTAATAATTAAAGATGCACAATAAAACTCTATTTTTATTTTCTAAATATAAACTGTGTTTTACTTTGTTGATTTTTTTTTTACTATTTCCAGCTTCAAGGCAAGAATACAAAAATTGAAACAAAGACCATATCAAAGCAAGAAAAAAACGCACAGCAGCTTAATGTATATTAATATAATATAACTTTAAACAAATTACAATATAAATAAAAAAAGAAATAAATCGTTGTTTCAAATTCTCAAGTGTCCCTTATTCATTATGTATTTCTCAACGACAGATGATAATTAGGTTTTTGGATTCCTATTGTTTCAGACTTTCGCCATTTTTCTGACAAAAAAAGTCATGATTACAGTTAACAAATTCTAGATTAAAGCATATATGCATTAATACAGAATGTAGGTGGATATTTTGAGTATGAGAATAATGATGTCTTTGCAGTAATGAAGTCGAATATCAACTAAGACACCATAAAATATTATCTTTTCCTAAGATTTATTTTAAACTTTTAAAAAAATAGAAATTTCAATAAAAATAAAAAAGAGCGACACCATTCTTTCAAATTCTCTCTCAAGTTTCCCTTATTCATTATGTAGTGCTCAACGACAGAGTATAATTTTGATTTTGGATTCCTATAGTTTCAGGAATTTTACCAATTTTTCAGAGGAAAAAAAAGTGACTCTTTATGCTTTAATACAAATTATAGGTTCTGTTCTTCATAAGATTATTGATGACTTTGCAATAATGAAGGCGAATATCACATAAGACACCGTAAAGTACTAACTTTTCCTAAAATTTATTTTATATCTTAAAAAAAATTAAAAATCCAATATAAATAAAAAAAAAAGGATTATTGTTTTGAAACCTCTCTCATGTGTCACTTTTAATTATAAAGTGTAGCAAATAAAGAATACAAAAATTTAATCAAAGTGTATGTCGAAAGTAAAGAAAAAAAATGTACAACTATTGCATATATATTAATACAGTATACCTTAAAAAATTAAAAATTACAATGTAAACAAGTAATATAAAAAAACTAAAATTAATTAATTAAATTTAATTACTGAATGAATATTTGAAAAAAATGTATTAACATCCAGTGTCATCCACTACAAGTTCACAAAAATGTATTTGAACTTGAGTGGATGAATAAAAAGTATTTTATTGACGATTGAAAATTTGAACAATATATATATAGGGAGAATGTGAGCTAATAGAAGGAATTGAATAAAAAAAAGAAGGAAATCATTGTTTTGAAATCTCTCTCAAGTGTCACTGGTTCATTACAAAGTATAACAGAGGATAATTTGGACAACGACAGAAGATAATTTGGATTCTTATAGTTTTCGTCTTTCGACAAAGATGTATGATCAGAGAAAACATAAACTACCCTACATGCTTTTTTTAAAGAATATCGATGGATATTCTGTTTTGTATAAGAATATTGATGTTTTTTCAATAACGAAGGAAAATATCACATATGAGACCATAAAATACTTTATTTTCTTAAGATTTATTATAGTCCAACCTTGCTATAAAGTATAAACATGAAGAATCCGTGAGTCAAATTTCAATATATATTTAAATTGTCAAGCAAGGAATTTGCAATTTTGTCACCTAAATAAAACTTTCAACTACAATTACCCAAAGTCGAAATGCGCTGTTTGAATCCAGCAACGGGGGTGTAGCCTGACGTTGAAGTTGATTAGGTGATATGAAAATTGCATTAAAGATTAGATCACTAATGCGTGGGTGTTGGCGATCGACAAATTATGTTATTGCATTGAAATAAAAAATGTATGTAATTGTAGTGGAGGAAGGTTCGAATGATGCTTTTAGGAAATTGAAACTCTGCTCTGATATAGTGCAGTATTACAAAGAAAAAAAATATGAAAAAAATATAATAACTTCGTAATTTAAAAGCTTTCGATTTATTGAATGTAAGAATAATCTAAAGTGTTAGATTAACGTTTATTTTTCATAGTTTCAATTATTACTATAATGTTTCTTTTTTAATTTAACAATTATTTGAAAATTGAAGTTCTTTACCATGCTTCAAAGAAATCGTCTGAATTTAATTAGATTTAAAATGAGTTGCCAAAAATATAAAAAAAATATTTGAAAATTTACTTGTTAAATTCGTTGATTAATATATTATAAAACATTATTTTATAACCAAAGGTTTTTAAAAACCTGTTTAAAGTTACGTGTAGTTTTTACTACATTTTTCATCTCATTAAAAACATTGTTTTTATGAGGTTTTTTAAATAAACATGGTTTTTAAGTAAATATAAACAAAACAATATAATAAATCCAAAAAATATAAAAATATTTTCAGTGTTTCGTTCTTTTCCAGCTTGAAAATTACAAAATTTCTTTGAACACATAAAAAAATGTTTCTAGATTAAATAACACAAGCATCTCACAATTATTAGAAGCGGTGCTTGTAAGTACCTTGACCAAATTCTTGTAAAAATGAAAACTGTCAAAACAAGAATCTAAAAAGCAATGTTAAATATTTTTTATTTTTAAATTACGCGGAAGTTGTGTTCTTCATCGAAAAAAAGTATTTAACAAAACTAACAAACAAGATAATGTCTCATACATTTTTCTAAGAATTCCATTTTTCTTTCATTTACGTTAAATTAATTTAATGTTTAATTTAAAATTGACTTTTATTTACGAAAGCAGTGTTAAAATATTTTTTTACATTAATTAAATTAATTTTTCTTTAAAATATTTTCTTATTCGCTCCCAGGAAGAATGGGATTACATATGATATTTCAGACAATAAGCAATTATTATTTTTATTAAAGGAAATATTTCGATAAATTTATATCCAGCCATATTGTGCTCATTACTAATTATATTATTATAAACATGTTAAACTTCAAATAACATTTAAATGTAAGGCAAAAAAATATTTAATCAGTTACTTCTAAAATAGTTTATAATTTAAATAAATAAAGCTATAAAAACAAAGAGTGTTGCAAATTTTGTCTATATTTTATCCTTAAATTATTCTTAATTAAAACTAAAATGATGTGTTCACGATTTGGAAATATCTGATAAGGCGTTTTATAAAAAGAAATACATCATTATGTTTAAAATAAGTATCAATGAAAACAAAAGTTACATAGAAAAGCAATCCGAGTATAAAAGTAAAAAAATCATTATAGTAAATAATTAGCATAGTAAACTATTGAATCCTCATAAAACACTGAATTATAAAGTTTCTCCAATTAAAAGGAAATTGTTTCATTTGCATATTATTTGATTCAGCTCTATATTTAACATGACCATTGATGAAAGTTGTATCAACTGAATTTACTAAAATGTAATGGAATTAATCTGTTAAGTAAATACGGGTATTTTTTTTTCAAATTATTAAAATTCTGATATCCCGCCATAGAACAAATCAACACCACGGAGATTCGTTCTTATAAATATGGAAATTTCGGGGAACAAGCAGCTAAACCAACTATTCAGTTGATCTGAAGTACAAGTTGATCAAGATTATAAAGCAGAACAGAAGAGAAGGAAACGTTGCAAAAAACTACAGTCACTACAATCTGTCTCCTACAGAATCCATAAATTCGTAAAATTCTACATTTCCGAAGACATGGTGTGAATTAAAAGAGGAATACATTTTAACACCGAAAGATGTGGCAGTAATTGGATGATTTTTTCTAGGGGAAAATTTGTAAGTTTACAAACGGCTGGTTAGTCTTCCCGTTGTATCACTGCTGAAACACACATAAATGTGCCTACTGTACATTGTATTTCGACCAGGTATATCGATGAACGAAATAGGAATCGTCGTAAAAGACCAGGTTTTTATAGTACAATAGAACATATAAATCGATGCATCCAAAGAAAAGTAACTATGACTCTTCAATCAATTACTCTCGATATTCTATGGAATGTGCAGAAAACTTGGATTGCTCCAATATATGTGACATTAATTTCACGATGATTAGCTGAAAGCTCTTGCACACTAGTCATATCCCTAGTCACCCTTTGCTAAGAATGCAATTGAGGCCAAATCCGCTGACTTCAAGTTAGTGATGAGATTGGGAACGAGTTACTTGAACGATTGAATGTTGACCAGTCAGAGACCAGTTCGGTTCCGCTTCTCCGATGAATCGTCGCGAAAGACCAGGTTGATATAGACGCATAACAAAAAGCATATATCGACATGTATGAAAGGAAGTAATGATGACTCCTCCATTAAAAACTCACGACATTCGTGGAATGTGTAAAGAATTTGGGATGCTTCAATAGACTGAAAGTGGCTTACACATTTATCATTCTTTTCTAAGTTTGCCATTGAAAGACAATGTTACTTTGGCGATTGAATGACAAAATGACCAGCCTACGACCGGTCTGATTATTGTTGCCAGGTGAGACTATGGAGGCGTAAGGGAGAGAGAGCAAACCCAAACACTATTGCGGAACGTCATATCTCTCGTCATTGAAACATAATGGCCTGGAGTACCATCAGAGGAATAGAAAGATAAGACTATGATACTTTAATGAGTTGCCGAAGCTGATTGTGTGCTTTAGATTAGTAGTCTGAAAAATGATATTTTACAGTAGTACAACATGAGAACACACACTGCCTTCATCAGCAAGCAAACTTTGCAACATATCAAGCATTGCAGCTTTCCTTGGCTTGCAATATCTAATGATTGCTCACCGAACGGGAATATAATTGGAAGTCGTTTGTCGGCTCTGCCCACCTTCAATCAGAAGATGAACTTTGGAGAATGGTTGAAAGCATATTGGATTCCATTCCTCAAGGGACTATACAATCCATTCCTCAATACACTATTTCAATTTGCACTCTATAGGGTTGTTGCATGCATCGCCGCCAGATTCCTAACTTTTCCTAACTAGAGGACTTCCTAACTTTCTCCCTTCAAATTTAATCTTTCTATAAAATTATCTTCTTTCAAATAACATCACTTATTTATATATGCATTTTCTGTCTGTGTATCAGTTTTCATTACATTCAACCCACTCTTTTATCGTTTTGCATTTTCTATGTCAGGCAGTGCAATTAAGAAGTTAGAATTTTGTAATCTTTCATTAGATTATATTGACAAACAATAAAAAAAAAATATATCAGCTAATTTATTTATGTAATTACAAATACAAAGAATACAACAAAGCATTTTTTTTTAAATTTTGTCCTTCAATTACAAATTCGTGTTTACAATTGCAGAATGTTTGTTTAGTTTATTTTCAAATCATATTGAATTTGAATAATCTAATTATCGTTATTTAGAAAGATTAAATTTATGACTGTTTATTTGTTTTAATTTAACATAAAACGAGGAAATTAGATTATTGTTTGATGATATATCTGATCAAATTTGCAGATTGGATCTTTTCTGTCATTCTTAATTTAAACTTTCTTATAATGTATTAAAAATGAACAAGTTTAAGTATTGGGTTGAAAAATTCTTGAATTTCGTTTTAATGATAATAATTGGTAAAATCTAAATGACATATTAATTCAGATTTATGTAAAAAATACTATTCAGTACAAATTATACATACATACATACATATATATATATATATACATATATATGTATTCTAAAATAATTTTACTGCATTTTAGAATAAGAGAAAGAGATATAACCTTTTTTCGCACAAATATACGAAAATACAAATTTATAAAATTAAGGCATTTTTTTAAAATTAAATAGAAATTATATATAATAATTAAAGTCATTTTTGTAGACAAAAATTTGATTGAAAGGAAATTAGTTCAAAACACATTTTATTTAAATCATTTACTATATACTGAATATAATTAAAAATATTCTTTCGTGTGTTGAATTATTCAATAAAATTAAAGTTTTTCAATTTTAAACGAAATCGTTAATATTAACAAACTTTTTAATTACAACATTTTATTATTTTAAAGACTTAACATAATCATTGTCGGTACATAAAAAAATCAATAATATTATGTGCATTGCTTGAACAATGCTTTTAAATTGGTATAATTACTCAATTTTATTTTTAAGTAGTAATTATTAGTAATTAGTGTAATTATTTAATATTAATTTATAAAAAATTGTAAAAAAATAGTTTGTGTTTTATAATAATGTAATAGAATAAAAAGAGAATAACATTAATAATTTATTATAATAATAATTTATAATACTTATTATTATTATTAATTCAAAATTATTATAATTATAATAATTTATTCTTATAATAAAATTTTTTTAAATGATTAATAATGTAATTTTTAAGTTTATATTGTGACATTTGATGAAAAAATATGTTATAGCCTTAATTAAGGAATATTTAAGGTTTCATTTAAAAATTGCTTTGATTAAAAATAAAAAATGTAAAAAAAATATGTAAATGCAAAAATAAATTCGAAAGAAATGTAAATACTAAAAATAAATACGAACAAAATTAAAATACTAACAATAAATACATAAAATGTAAATACTAAAAAAAAAATACAAAGAAAAAATGCAAATTTAAAAATAATGTCTTGTAGACCATGAGGTCTACGATACATAACAACAGTAAAAGGGAAACTTTCATTTTACAGCTTGTTTGTCCTTCACAAAAGCCTCAGGAAACTCAAAGTGCTATTGTACCTCTCTAAGAAACTTGATGTTTATACTTAACCAAAAAAAGGAAGAACAGAACAAAACAAACTTCTTATAATAAACTCCAAACACATTCTTCTTGGAACTTCATGAACGAGCTCCATGAAGTAAAATCACCCCAACGTTTTACAATTCTCTCCAAAAGCTCTCCAACAAGCTAAAACACCCTCGTGACTATAGAGTCATTACATTCCCCATTCTTTCCGATGCTGTGGCTTCACAATAGTAACAGTTAACAGTATTCTTCCAGGAGGGACAATAGTAGACTGTTGAGTATAATTTTTGAAAGTTCCTACTACGAATATACTACAGAGAATTCCCTCCAACATATCTAGTGATCCCTTCTAGTGCTTTTGCAGTAGTGTCTGGTGATACGTTCCCCCTTGAGAACAGCTTATCGAAGGGAGGATTCGTCGTCGCGATTTTTTGGAACGCCGTGGGCGATCGACGCTGTCCCTCTTTTCTGTTACTTCATAGCAAGTATTAGTGATTGCAGTAAAGTGTATCTTTGGGTCAATGCCGATTCGTTAGGCACTGAGTAGAGACACTTGTCATTATTTATATTTTTATTTATATTCAAGAAGCATTTTTTTGTTAGTGTTTCGAGACATTGTTTATAAGATCATATGAGGAACTGTGGAATTGGAACTGTGTTTAAGGACATAATACTTTGTATATAGATATTAATATATAAAAACCTAGTGGAATTAAAATTGTTCACTAGATGACTTTCTGGTTAATACACTATTTTTTTTTATCTTCCTGCGAAAAATGCCTGCAAAATTTTTAAATAAGGTTTATTTAAAATTTATTGAACAAATATCATATTTAAATCTGAAGAGTAGCATGGCCTGCTAACATTAATTAAGTTTTCTTTAATGATTTAACATTAATTAAGTATTATTTAAGATTTCATTTAAAAAGTGAAATGATTAAAAATAAAAAATGGAAAAAATATGTAAATACTAAAAATAAATATAAACAAATATAAATACTGAGAATAACTACAAAAAAAATGTAGATTTTAAAAATAAATACAAAAAAATATAAATACTAAAAATAATGTCTTATAGACAAAGAAAGCCGCATTATATAACAAGAGTAAAATGGTAATAATGAGAGTTTCATTTTACGGTTTGTTCGTCATTCACAAAAGCCTCAGCAAAATCAGTAAAGTGCTATTGTACCTCTCTATGAAACTTGATGTTTACACATAAAGAAACAACCAAGAACAAAGCAATACAAACTTCTTAAAATAACACACAAACACAACCTTCTTAGAACTTCATGAACGAGCTCCATGAAGTAAAATCCCCCAATTACAATTCTCTACAAAACCTCTCCAGCAAACTAAAATTGCCTGGCGCCTATAGAATCAATACATTCCTCCATTCTTTCTAATGGCGTGGCTTGATAATAGTAGTAGCTAACAGTATTCCCCCAGGAGGGACAATAGTAGACGGCTCAGTATAATTTTTGAAAGTTCCTACTACGAATATACTGGGAATTCCCTCCGACATATCTACTGATCCCTTCCAGGGATTTTGCTTTAGTGTCTGGTGATATGTTCCCCCCTTGAGATCAGCTTAACGAAGGGAGGATTCGTCCTCGCGATTTTTCGAATCGCTGTGGGCGATCGACGCTGTCCCTCTTTTCTGTTACTTCATAGCAAGTATTAGTGCTTGCAGTAAAGTGAAGCTTTGGGTCAATGCTGGTTCGTTAGACGCTGAGAGGAGACACTTGGCCATTTTTCTTGCAATTCAAGGAACATTCTTTTCTTGTTGCTAGTGTTGAGACATTGTAAAGGCTCGTTCCCACCAAGGCGAGAGACGTGAAGATTCAAGAGGC